>MU184815.1:61827-92536 GCA_016904865.1 Pissodes strobi | reverse complement strand
CCAGTTTGAAAATTTACCTATAAAACAACAGACTTCAGGAGTACTAAATTCCTTAGATTTCATAAACAAAATTAAAGACACGATTCTTAGTGAAGGTGAAATTTTAATCTCGTTTGATGTTAGCTCATTGTTCCCTAGTGTACCAATCCCACAGACCTTGCAATACCTTGGTGAATTACTAGAGATGAATAGTTTTGATAACGAAATCAAACAAGAATATTTAACTTTTACCAAACTTTGCATGAAAATTATTTTCAATACAAAAATAACTATTACCAACAACTTGAAGGCACGGCAATGGGCAACTGTTTATCGCCGTTCTTAGCTAATCTTTTCATGAGTAAATTTGAAAATGAAATAAGCCAAGAGTTCGAATATTTTCCAAGGGTATGGTACAGGTATGTGGATGACATTTTCGCGATATTCGACACAAAAACCGCTAATATTGAAGATTTTGTAACAAAACTAAATAACCATTTCCCCACCATTAAATTTACTTATGAAGTCGAGAACAATGGCCAGCTACCATTTTTGGATACTTTAGTGATTAGGAACGATAATAACACACTAGAATTTGATATTTACTGAAAAAATACTGCCACTAACCGATATATTCGTAATGACTCCTTCCACTGCGACCAACATAAAACGGCCAGCTTTCATATTTTAGTACACCGTTTGGTTAACTTTCCTCTTAGCAGAGAAAGATTTAACAATGAAAAGGAAACAATTAGGAATATAGCGAACGTTAATGGTTTTAATACTAACTTAATAAATAAGCTAATTAATAGGCATTTGTTTAGAAAGAACATTCGTGATTCCACTTCTTTCGTCAATCAGGATGAAAATACAAAATATGTTTCGATACCGTATAATCCTCAGTATACTAGAGGACTTCAAAAAGTTTTTTAGGAAGTAGGTTTAAAATTAGTATACCAGACTCAGTTTAACATTAAGAAATATTAGAAAGAAGTGGAATATATGAAATTGGATGTATGGATTGTAACCAAAAATATGTTGGGCAAAGTAGAAGATCTATACAAACGAGATTCAAAGAACACATAGCTCATTTAAAGTATGGTAGAACAGAAAAATCAAGTGTTGCCGAGCATGCTTTTGATAATAATCATAGAATAACAATTAAAAATTTAAAATTAATTCATAATATAACTGATAGGAGATTATTAGATGCCTATGAAAGTATGGAAATTATTAAATGTAAGAATAGTTCAAATAGAGATAGAGGGCCTATTCCGTATAGTCCATTGTATTGGTTGATCAAGCGTGACTAGCGCGATTCCAGGATTGTTTCTTTTTAGTTCCGCTTGATTAAGCAAACAGTAGTATAAAAGGGAGGTAGGTGGATTTTCATTTTAGTTTTAATCATCTCCTGATGATGCTAACATGGTTAGAAAAACGCGCGTCGAGTGCAAAAATTCGGTTTCGGTATTGTGGATGAAACTCTGTTTTTAGTTTTTACTAAACATGATTATAATAAAATAACGTTATAACATAGCTTAAAAGATAGCACGCTATATAAATATAGCATATAGCATATAGCGCGCAAATAAAATATAGCCGTTTTCATCATCACTAAGCAACGCCCCTTTTTTCTTCCAGAATTTTCTGGTTAATATATCCGCAGGTCCAATGTTCGGTATTAATGTCATCGTAGGTTAATTTTCAGATGCGTATTTTAACTTACCTACTAGGAAATTTTAACTTATCAGTGGTGAAAACGCTATACTTTTTATGGAAATGTTTGTACATGAGGTAAATTCTCAGTGTAATTACGACGTAGTCTGATTTTTACGAAAAATTAAATAAAAATCACTCTATAATGATTCTACTTTACATATAGACATACGAGGAATATGGTTGCTGTAATTTTCCGAAATATTTTCACCAACGATGCAATTCTCCTTGGACTTCAGTAACACTTGTAATCATTTTATAAAAACTTTGACACGTATAGAAAATAATCACTAATATTGCATTTAAAGTTACGCCATGTTACGCGCACATAGCTAGTATTCCTTAATTCAAACGTATTTTTCAAGTATCGCCCTAAAAAGCGATATTAAGTGATGTGCTTGCAGGCACAGATAAAATCAGATTCAGTTTGGCCAAACGCTTTGTAAGATAAATAATATAAAATAGGTTTATGACGTTAATAAACAAATTAAACGTCTACCTTACAAATATTTGCATTTGTCTCCACCTCTATTTACAATTTTTTGGAAAGTAGAACCTCTTCGGCTCTGGCTCCAGGGTGTAAACAGTACAAGTGTTAGTTTAGTGACCCTAACGAAGTCGAAAAACCTAAAAGAAACTGGAAAACGGTCGACGTTTCGAGGAACAAATCTGCCCCCGTTGTCAAGAACGAACAAATCTAAAAATGAAAATGGTTAGTAAATGCAAATAACAGTAACAAGCTCGTGTAAAATTGTCAAGTTTTGAATTAACTTTGACAAGATGACAATAAAAATATCATATCGTATAACTACGGTTAACTGGTCTTTTCGGTTAGTGTGATATTGAGGTGTTATTAGGTAAATAATTGATTCGTTTGTGAGGTGTTATATATCTACAATTTGGTGTTATGCGTTTAGGAAGAATTTAATGATTTTTGGTAAAAGTTTTAGTTAATTTTTAAATGTCCCTTATCAACTTCAATTTTTAGCAAACTGTTAAAACTAACAGAAGTTGAAGCAACACATACATCTTTATTTAAAAAGAAAGGAACCATCACCTTAAAAGGTAAAATTAATGAAAATGTTTTAATTTTATTAAATAAACTATATTAATCAACTTCTGTTAGTTTTAACAGCACCTGGTTACCTTTGCTACAAACTGAAGTTGTAACGTAAACATGAATCCTCCACAACAATATAGAACATATCTAAATTAAACGTCGTCGAACAATGTGAATTCCTATAAGAAATAAAACTTTGCAAAAATATGCAATATGATGGATCGCAAGACCGGCTTACAAGGCAAATTTGACAGCAAATTTCAATTTTTTTATGGCACGCAGGCATCGAAGTGATTTGTGCCGTGATGAAATTATCTGTATTATATTCTATAATAATGAATTTTCACTGAAAGACTCCGTACTAGCACGAATTTGTCTCTTAAAGATAAGCGGATTCGGCTTATATGGCTAATTTCATAGAAAAAGTAAATATTACATAAAACACTGACATCCAAATATTTTGTACCGCGATGAAACTATGTGTATTATATTTACAGTTCAACACAAAGAAAAACAGGTTTGCATGAACTTGTTTTACGAAGGTACACAGGGCCCGCCTATATGGTAAGTTAGATGAAGTACTTTTTAAATTTTTCATAGAACATCCATCATTCAAATATCCTGTGCCGTAATGAAACTGTGTGTATTATATTTTACATAACACCCATCAACTAAAAGCAACCCGGGCTGGCATGAATTTGCCTCGTAAACTTTTACGGTCCTGCATACTCATGCAAAGTCAGCTTATATGGTAAATTTGATTAAAATTCATATTTTTCATAAACGTGCGTATCCAAATTTTGCGCCGTGTATATTCTATTCGACAGCAAAACCCGAATATGCATCAGTTTGCCTCGTAAAGGTACGCACGTCCAGCTTATATAGCACATTTGATAGAAAATGCATGTTTTTCATGAATGACATGCAACCAAATAATTTGTTACGCGATGAAACCATGACACATACCTAATAGGCTTTAACTAAAGCACACTCGGATTTGCATGAATTTTCCCCGAAAAGATACACATAACCTGCATATATGGTAATTGTGATAGAAAAAGTATAGTACTATGTGTATTTTATTGTACATAATACCTTTCAAGTAAAAAAGCACTCGGATTTGCTTGAATTTATGCAAATCCGGGTACTATTTGGTTGAAGGATATTATGCAAAATAGAATACACATATTTCATTGCAACAGAAATTATTTGGGTACCTGTGTTTTATGAAAAATATAATTTTTCTATCAAATTTGTTATTTGAGCCGGTCCTGCATACCTCTACGAAGCAAAATCATGCGATTTTGGAAGTTAGTTGAAGGGTATTATGTACGAAAGAATACACGTCAATTTATCACAGCTCAAATTATCTGGAGCAGAGTGTTTTATGAAAAATTTGAGTTTTCAATCAATTTTGCCGTATGAGTCGGCCCTGCACACTTTTAAAAGACAAATTTTTAAAATCTGGGTATGTTTAGTTATAGCGTATTATGTACGAGTTATTTCGTTGCGAGTGTTTTATTTTGTGTGAATTTTCCCATAAAATTTGCGATATATGCCCGTCCTGCGTACCTTTACGAGGCAAATTCATATCAATTCGGGTATTTATTAGTTTGAAGTATCATAGCGCACAAATTATTTGGAAGCATGTGCTTTACGAATATAAGCCGGTCCTGGAATTCATCAAATTACACATTTCTATACCTTTCTTAGTCGAATTATATTGTCCTACGATATTAAGTTTATTTCTTACAGGATCCATTTGGTTCACTCTTCTTTCCTGAACTGTTGGTGTGCATCCCTATGCCACAGAAGGATTCCGGTGCTAAATGCGGAGTTTGTGCGCCTAGTTTTACCAAGTGGTCTGCTCTTTCGTTGCTTTCCATCCCAACGAGTCCTGGTATCCATTGAAGAGATAACTTGTTATTCTTGCCTAGTTCGTTTAGCCTAACTAAGTATTCTCATACCATTCTGAAGCTGATTGTTGGAGAGCTCAGAGCTTTTATGGCTGCTTGACTATCTGAGAAGCTGACAATCTCGTTCTTCCTATAGTTTCTATCCAGGTTGAACTGCGCAATCTTCATGTGCCGTTAATTTTCACCTGGAATATGTCCGGACGTTTTCCCATTACTTCGGAGAATCTGTTTCCTGGCCCAAATACTCCGGATTTAGTACCCTGTTCGGTCCTTGATCTATATATAATTTTTTCTACAAGCGTGCGCAAAGTAGGTACTTTGCGCACGCTACTTAGTGCGCAAAGTAGTACTTTCCCGCACGCTATGCGGGAAAATGTGCGGGAAAGTAAAATTCTCTAAAATCATCAGAGACAAGAAAATGTTCATATATTTTTAGAAACTTTACACTTTTGGACTTTTTATGCAATATAAGAAACCGTTTTAAGTCATAATTATACTCTTTTCCTTAAAAGTTTCCGCAATTCGCGATATTTTAACTTAAACCAAGAACCATATATTTTGAAATCCTCGGTATAGTAGTAATAAATTATGTCAAGCAACAATACTTATAATTGTCAGATTGACAGATTTTAAACAAATCTAGGTGTAAAACGAAGTATCCCAAAAAGCATAGTCCTCAGCGTCGCTAGAAAGCCTTAAGAAAATGGATAGTACTAATGACCCAAAGATTTACCTGAATGTAGCCTGGCACGTGGAAGAAAAATGTGATTGATCGAATTATTTATGCAACATAAGAAAACCGTTTTAACTCTTGATCATTCCCTTTTCTTTCAAAGCTTCCGTAATTCGCGATATTACAACTTAAACCAAAAAACCATATCTTTTTAAGTCATGTCAGGTCAACAATAATAGTCATGTAAAGCAACAGTAGCTATAATTGACAGATACTTTTTCTTTTATTTAAATACTGTGCTTGTTTGGACCGCGCTCCTAGAAAAATATTGTTCCTAACACTTGCGCAAAGTGACTTTTCCGCACTCGACTGATTGACCGAACTCCGCTTCGCATCGTTTGGTCAACATCAGTCGCGTGCGGAAAAGTATCACTTTGCGCACTTGTTAGGAAAATAACTATTATGGCACCATGCCGCAGTGAAAGAATGCAAGTGGTGTACTTTTTCCATTCTTCTCTACTTATCACTTCCGTGAAGTATTTTTTAAAAATTTACTATATCGTCCCTGGGGAGCCCAAGAAGTGGTATATGCAATGATGTCACGGATCTCAATTCACTCTTTCTAAGCCATCCTCCCTTGCCCGCTCCCTCTCTTGTGATTCTACTCATTGCTTGTCTAGCTGCTCCCTCTACATCAATGTATAGAGGTACAAGGCCCGCAATTGCGGGCTGTTGGACATGATTTCATTGCACTTGCTGTGCTTATGCACACCAGGCGTTGGCGTTGTACTTTATTGAGGGCTAATTTTATTCTCTGCTTTTTCGTTTCCCTGAAGCAGACTATCGACGGGCGCGTAAAGTAGAGTGGGTCTTACTATCACTGTGTACATCCATCGCAGGATTTTTGATTCACATCCCCTGGTGTTCCCTGGACGGATTCGACACATGAAGAGGGCCCTCGTTGCCTTAGTTACCACGCCTTCAACCGCCGACGCCTCAAATTCCATTTGAGTTTGCAGTTCAGTCTTATGTCTAGATATCTTACTTCCGATGCCGGTGTAAGATTGCTTCTGTGTGTTCGGAAGACTTTTATTCTAGGGCGTTCGCTTTTCTTAGATGGTTGTTTTCTATGTGTTTATGTCCAGCCACTATTTGGCACTATTCTTCCGTTGCTTTGAGTCCAGCCTGATTGAGTTCACATAGTGCTCTCTCGAACTTTACTCTTGCTGTGATGACAATATCATCGGCATACCCAACCCAATGTAGGCCGAGGTCTGTCAGTATTTCCAGTAGTTCATCCACCACTAGACTCCACATTAGTGGTGAGCATATTCGCCCTGTGGCGTACCTCAAATGGTGCTCACTTCAATTTCTTATTGCCTTCTGAATTTTTTACTGTCCTTGTGGCAAGCATCTCACACATTTATCGAGATATTGTGTTGTTTACTTCCGTTCTCGTTAGTGCCCTTTTTGTAGCTATGTGGAATCTATTAACGAAGGCTCCCGCGATGTCTAGAAAGCCGCAGAGCGTAATTTCTTTGTCATTTAAAGTTTCTTCCATGATACTGGTCGGATGGAACAGTGCGGTCTCTGTGGTCTTGCCCGTTCTCTATACATTCTGGCTTGCATTCAACGGTCGCGATTCTAAAGTAGTGGATCTGATGTAATTGTCTACTGCCTTCTCCATAGTCTTGAGTATTAATTACGTGAGGCTGATTGGTCTAAAGGATTTGGAGTCTGTCCCATTCTTCTTTCCTATCTTCAAGATGACACTGATTTTTGCCTCCATGCTTTTCGTATATGTAGCCCATGACCACCCGGCCTCTGGTGATATCTACAAGGTGTGGCATAAGTTTTCTTTTCCCCCTTTTTTATCTAGTAAATCAACTTCATGCGGCTATATAGGAACTATTTATTATCCAAATGGCCCAAGCCCTAAACGTTCTACTTTGCTGAAAACCCTGCAGAGCAGTAAAATAAAAGAAGAAACCGAAAAAGAAACTTCGCTATGTTCACATCTTCAAATAATTCACAGTGTTATTTCAACTCAGAATATATTAATAATAATACTGATATATTTTGATCAATAACTTAAAAGTGTGAGATTTCGCAGGTGCAGTCAATTATGCGATTTGCGTTAATTTATTAACAGGGAAAGCTGGTCATATTCCGGTTTACTGGACAGTTCAAAATAGATATTTGCGGTCACAATGGGAATCCTGGCCAATAAAGTCCATAATAGTCACGCTATTCTGGAAAATATGGATCGAGTCAGTGCGATACTATATTGTCAACTAATTAATACAGAAGGTTGGCGATGCGGTTTCGTAATGCCGGTTTATTCTCAGTAAGCGGCCTATTAGAAGATCCCGAGTACGAAGAGAGATGTCTAATGAAATATCAGTACTAGACATTGTCTCATTAAAAACATCTTGATTGTGTATCGCTATTTTTTATGCATAAGTAACTTTACTAAGGAAGGATTTAAAACTTATACATTTCTGACAAAGTTTATAATAATAATAATAGTAGTTGAGGAATAGATACCTATCTAATTCTAACTAATACACATTACATTCCCAATAACGCCTTTACAAAGAAAGTAAAAGTTATAAAAAGGATTTAATTTTTACAAGTTTTATTTCGGTCGACTCTCTAGAGAAACCAATGGGCAATAAGACATTGTCTATAAATAGCAACTCCATTCGTGAAAACAATCCCGTCTTCCAATATTTATTTCCAAAGATAAGCAGTTTTTTTTTTCAAGAATTTCTCCATTATTTATTTGACGTTGTAATAAAACCGGCGCGGCGCCAATGTTATTTCTGGGCAAGGCTTTGTTTATTATTATTGCAGAAAAAAGTCAGTATCTTTTATGTTTAGACGTATTTATCGAGCTTTTTGTCTTTCGTATATTAGGTACCGTAAAACGGGGCTACTTTGGTAAGTTTTGTCCTATTTTCTCTCTCTAAGTCACAAACCGCTTGCAAAATCAAACTTTTTAAAATTTCATTGTGCCTTGTGTCCAATTGACAACAGATCACCCAAATATGGTTTTCATTAACGCATCTCTCAAAAAATTGTGGGGTGCCAAAGTAGGCAGAATTTCTAGGTTATTGAGCAGCACATGAAAATCTAATTTGAGCACATATTATGAAGTCGTTTCAAAAAGAAAATTCACATATTTCAAAGAATCATCACTATTAAAATGTTCGTGTGTACAGGGTGATCCCCTATAATGTCGCCCCCCTATAACTTTTTTATTTTAAGTGTCCCAAAAAAAATAAAAGTATGGTTATGTAGGTACTGAAAAATACTTTTTTTCTGCGTATAAAAAATATTGGAAAAATGTTCAGTATACAGGGAAATCCAAAAAGCTAATTTTTTTTCAATGGAACACCCTATATTTGAATTTATTTTTCGATTCCTCGTAAAATTCTGAGCATATTTTATGTATGATGTTATACCTCTAAAGTTAGTAGTTTCACAGCTATAAACAGTTGAAAATCGGTACTTTGGCTACTTTTCACCTTGGTAGCCAGAAGATCATTAGAGATAGGGTAAAATAAATTTCACATTCCTATCTTAACTTTTCTAGAGCTATCTGACGGTACTAACTGGCAGGCGGTACCATGGGTACCAAATCTGGTACCTCGGTAGGTACCATAAGTTAGCACCATCAGATAGCTCTTGGAAAGTTAAGATAGGAATGTGAAATTCATTTTACTCCATCTCTAATGATCTCCTTGCTACCAAGGTGAAAAGCAGCCAAAGTACCGATTTTCAACTCTTTATAGCTGTGAAACTACTAACTCTAGAGGTATAACATCATACATAAAATATGCTTAGAATTTTACGAGGAATCGAAAAATAAATTCAGATATAGGGTGTTCCATTGAAAAAAAAAACTTTTTGGTTTTCCCTGTATACTGATCATTTTTCCAACATTTTTGATACGAAGAAAAAAAGTATTTTTCAGTACCTACATAATCATACTTTTAATTTTTTTGAGATACTTAAAATAAGAAAGTTAAAGGGGGGCGACATTATAGGGGATCACCCTGTACAAGGGCAACAAATGGGTCTGTACTCTCCTCATTGCAGAAGCCACAAATCCATTTTTTTCATTTAATACAACAAATCCAATCAGGGCCTCTGTAATTTTTCTATTTTCTAAAGCAAACTACTTTGTTTTCGCAGCTCTTTTTGTTTGTTTTCTTATAGGTATTTTTGCACCTCGAACTAAAGTTGCAAGTTGTGCGTCGTCGTCACTATCATCGTCGTTACTGTTAAAAATTAACATCTGGATCCCTGAAGGGTCAGCGATTGGTTCATCTGTAGGGAGCTGATCTCTAGAGCATCTACCTTAATTTGCTTACCGGAGTCTATTTTCATGCCACGTGTTCAAATGACCTTTTTCTCATTTGAACCGCGTAGATCTTAAACTATGCTTCCATTTAGGATACCTGATTGGGCATTTTTATCATCGCCTTCTATTTAAACGTCTGGAATTCTTTTCAGAATTGTATGTGGTTTAAAAGAACAAATCCCTGTGACCCTACATCCAGATTTTAAATTATTAGACACATTTTCACTTTACTGAAACTCACAAGCGATTAATGAGGGTAGGAAAATATTATTTTGGAATGGAAGAAGTTGATTTGGTTTCACGCCGTTTGTTTAGAATCTGACGCCACTTTTCCATAAACGGGGCAAACAGTGCCACATCTAATGGTTGCATTAGATAGTGCTGTTGAGGAAAAATGCTGTCATATAGATATTATTCTCATCACAAGCTTCAAGGAGAGTAGGTGAGAGGCTAGATTATCCCCAACAACTACTTTTTTTCCATAATTTCCAATTTCTTTAGTTTTGGGCAATAAAATTTGGAAACCCCGTTTTAAAATTGGTCCATATCGAACACGCTACTTGCTGTGTTACTGTAGACCGTTTCAGGAGAAATTTTTGTCCAGCCTTCGTATAGATTGCCTGCCTTGTACATCACCGTAGAGGGTAATAAATCTCCTGCAGCGTTTCCACACACCATTCAGGCCTTTTTAGGCGTTGCTTTTTTTCGTGCGTTAGCGCATGCGGCAGTTCGTGTAGCAGCGCATGCAATATAGCGCAAAAAACCGTTGCCTCTTTATATCGTGCATCATATCATTTACACCTAAAATTGACATCGGTGCATCTTGCACATTTGAACATGGATGTTTTGAAGTTTGGAGGTCTGTGTGCTGCGTTTATCATAATAGCGAGAAACAAACAACGTAGTTGGATACGGGAATTTTTGAAAAATAAGTATAGCCATTCCTTTATAAAGAAAATGCAGCTAGATGGACGGTGGTTGGTTCTTTCGAAACTTCACAAAGATGCCCTCAACGGTTTTTGAAGAACTGTTGAATGGTTGGGCCAATTATTATAAAAACAAATAGAAATATGAGCGAAGCTATTCCTGAAAAGGTAAGTCTGGAAGTTTGTTTGAGACATTTAGCATTTGGAGATTCATATAGGAGTTTAGTGTATACATTTAAAATTTCTGATTTAACTATTTCACTAATTATACTTGAAGTGTGTAGTTCCAATTAGAAAAAATAAACTTTATTGGAGAAACCAGACATAAATTAATTTAACATCTAAGTATTGTTTTAATAAACAAGATAACAAACTTTAGTTCAGAAATAATATGAAACTTCAAAAACCCTGCATTGTTAGGGTCGAGTTGTTGTACATTGTGTCGTTGTATTAGCGCAGAATTCTGGTTGAAATTTATAGTACTATGATTTGAAAGCGTTTCTAATTTTGGGCTGACCATTTCTGGTGTAATTGACAATTCATCTAGTAGTTGAAGATCCAGGACGGCCATTATCTGGTTTCAGAATATGTAAGCAAATTACTTCCCTAAAAACGGAAAATCGGTCTTGTTTGCTCAATTTTTCCTTTGCCTCTATAATGATATTATAGGCTTCGTCTACCTGCGACTTCCACTTTTCTTCTTAGAATCTTGCGTATGTTCTTTATGGAAGTATGACCTTAAGCTCTTAATTTTTCAAGATTTGCTTTGGTGTTATACTGTATTTTGTACATAATTCCTTAACAGCATAATTGCGTATAATCCGGTTTTTGTAATTAGGGTCTTCTTTCAATAGTTCTATCATTGTTCTATTCCATCTGACGTAAAAAATGCGAAGAGTCACAAGCTAAGGCAAACGAATTCCCAAAAGTTTCGGGAAACACTGCGTCTTTCTGCATTTTGACGCAAACGATTGGTGCTTTTTAAAGAGCGCATGCAGAGACGCATACGTCATGACTACGCTACGATGCATGCATCAAGATGCATGAAAAAAGGCATCGTCTAAAGCGCCCTTTACACTGATCGAGGTCTTGCAATGTTGCTGAACTCTCTCCACGAATTTGGTTCCCTTTGGAACAATGACTTTTTTGAGTCCAGGGTTATCTTCCACATTAGTTTTATCAAAATTGAAGGACCAAAGAAGAGTCAGTATATTGTAAAGCATCGTTAACGCTATCAAAAAATTCGACTATATGATTTGCTTATACCGCCGCATGTTTTCGTTTTAGGTTTGCAGCCAAATGGACACGGATGACAAAATTTTCAAGATCGTCGTATCCAGGAAAATTGTATTTGAATTCCATAACATTACGACCTTTATTAAAATATTTATGCATTGCAGATATCGCCTTTATTAATCGGGACCCCCCATTGCTCACTGGCACTAAAGGTTTTGTAAGTAATTGCTAAAGTATTTATAAGTAATTGCCCTTTAACCTTTTTTGAAGAGTCCCGCGAGAAATTTTGAAGCGTTTACTTGCCGCCGCTCGACTCATACCTCCCCTAATGGCAGCCATCGCCCTTTGCAGGTCAGCCTCAATGTAGTTCTTATAGGTACGCCGCCACTTTTTTCTGATAGTTTCTAGGAATTGTTAATTACTTTATACCTGCAAAAAAATATCCTTTGAAATGAAACCTGAAAAGAAATTATATGAACAAAAAAAAATTAAATAAAAATATATGAACTAACTGCCAAAGTAGGCCGAAGTGCCAAAGCAACCCCGTTTTACGGTACACTCTAGAATACGCACCAGTAAAGTATTCACCAAAATAAAAGACGCAACCCTTTAAGCTTAAATTATTAATGACTAACTATAAAGATATGCTGGCAAGGATAGATAGCTATTTGTGTGTCTGGAATAACTGAAATTATTTGTTTAATTAATTTTACAACCGTTTAATAATATACAGACAATACTTTTATTAGTGAGAGCATTATGCTATGCAATATAAAATACGTCAAAATTTTGATAATATTCGTTTGTTATTCAGTAACCGTATTTCTAAATCAGTAAGTAAGAGAATCTCACAAAAAGGTTACAAAAATTGAAATAAGATAAAATGTACTAACATTTTGTCGATTAACTTTTCTGTCACATATTCTAGGTTTAAAAACAGAATACTACTTTATTTATTATTATCAAAAAGCTTTTTAAAATTATTAAGGGTTTTTTTCTGCATTGTTTTAACTGTGATCTCAACATACTTGCATGGTTAAATGTGGTGTCAAGATCAAAATTGGGAGAAATCCTAAAATTAATTCCATGTTAAGTAAATAAATTAAAATGGTAGTTGTAAATATATAATGCAATATAGTAATGTAGCCCCTAATGATGGATCCCTATAGGGCCGCTCATTAATCCGTAATGTGCATGTGCTCCAATAACATCAAAAAGTTCTACAGAAACAAGCACAGAACCAAGGCGATCAACTCACCCTGAAGCAGCGCTCATTTTCTTGTGTTGAGTCTGCAGCTAACCTTCCTACTTAGCACATTACCGACAATTTTTTTTTGTTTGAATATTTTAGTCTTTTTTGGAATATATTAATCTTTCTAACCTTTTAAAAACATGGGCATTTTCAAAAGGGGTTGTATTATAAATAGGATGCTGGGAGGATATGAAACAAACAAAATTGCATTTGACTTTATAATTTCTTAATAATTATGCAAAAGTAATTTCTACCTTAGAAAAGTTTAAAAACGAACTGCTTGAAGAAAACAAGCACCGTAATAAAAAAAAATTAAAACGTACAAGAAAAACCCATTTTGTATGTTTTTTGGTGATATTTTGGAAAGCATTTGGTACATAAAATAACATTGCACTTACTGCAAAATGCTGCTTTTTGAATTTATTTGCCCTGTACCTATTTTTATTCTACTGCAATTGATCTTCTAATTTTTTTTTTATATATATATTGATTTTTACCATGTGGGTAACATAAAAATGCATTACAACAGCCATATCAATATCATTTTTTAGATAGAAATACTCTGTTTTTCTAAAAGACATCATGTTATTTTGTTTCCAGATATGCATTGGAACTCATAGCATTACGAGTCAAAGGTACTCTTGATTCCTCCCTCTCAGAGCAATAGTCCCGTTAACTGAGTAGTTTGTAATACCCAGTGAATATAAGAAAAACGAAAAGAAAATTGATTTCGTCTATTGTATTAGTAAATAAGTACGTATTTTTTAATGGTTATATCTTACGGTTTCCTCTACATTCATGTTGTAAACATTTTGATCAAAAAAATTACAGGAGTTGCGGCCTGTAAGTTTGCCTTTAGTACATCAAGTTTTTGATTTAGACTCCTTGTATTTTGTATTGGATCAGGGATATTCCGGGTAAAATATTTTCCAGTCTGTTATTATCTTTATTTTGGACATTTTCAGTTTTTTATGGTAATTGGTCGCTTTTAGAAGTTTAAGGACCATTTGTTTCAAAAGTTTCGGCGGCACTTTATCCCATCCATCTTCGTTGTCATCTGCATCCTGCGATATTTCTTTGGATCATTGTCATCATCGATTCTGCCAATTTCATTACCCCCCCTGGAACGTCGTTTACAACAGGCATGCTAAGATTTTCATTAACAACTCTTCCTCATAAGTCAATTCATCAACCTCTGGAAGTAGGACAAGAATGTTAGCTTCAATCTGTTCTGAGAAGCAATATTCCATAGCTTCTTCCAATGTTTTCTTGTTCGTTATTACCGATGTACAACCGAATCTGAAATCAAAATTTAAATTTTTCGGCTACGCCCAACGTCATATTTATAGGACACCAATATTTAGAGATTTGAATACAAAATGTAAATAAAAACTATACAAATCTAATAGTTTGCAAAATAAAGTTGGGTTAAAAGCTTGCCAAAGGAAATAATAATATTTTACTAAATTGGTTTGGTATCCACAAAATCAGTTAAATAAGATAAGTATGCACAGGGGTATTCCTAGCGAAAAAAGTCTTAAAAACT
Organism: Pissodes strobi; assembly: GCA_016904865.1. NCBI lineage: Eukaryota > Metazoa > Arthropoda > Insecta > Coleoptera > Curculionidae > Pissodes > Pissodes strobi. The sequence goes on along the minus strand of MU184815.1, from coordinate 77,863 downwards.
TTGTCATATAAGCAGGACGCTGGCTGCTAATGGGTTAAAATGGATTATCACTTTGATGTAGAGAAGCAAGCAAATTCTTTTCCATATCATCCAAGGCATTTTTAACCTTTTGAACCTTACCGGCATCAGAAATAACTGAGTTTAATGAGTGGGATATACAGTGCACACAAATATTCTTAGATTAACCCTAATAACAGTCATTTATCTAGTTCTGAATATTCCAGCTTTCACACAGTGCCATCTCTAAATGATTTTTAAGGGTGTTAACTTTTCCTCTCTCCCTCTCAAGCTCAGATTAATTTTAGGCCTATATATTCTAACGTAACGAAACTATAAACATTTGCTTGTGGGCTTTTTGCAAGGAAGTATTGCATAATTTATGTCAATACTTCAACCCCCTCCCCCAACTTCACCAAGCGAAACCTTAGGGAGTCATATAGAATTGCGATTTGAAACAATGACCACTTATCTAGAGACAAACTGCAGATAACTTATGTACTTATATGAAAGATTGCAACTAATTAAATAATATAATATTTGTAGATAGCTTTTCATTCGAATAATAAATTGTCAAGTCAATAATAAGTGTCTAATTTATATAACTCAGTAAGTAAATAATTTTCCTTAAACGAAGAGTATTCCAAATTGTTTTCTAAATAAATACAAAGGTTAAAAGATTAGAATAGTTTAATTGCCACGAATTATATTTTACTATTAATCATAATTCGGCTTAGCTTCAAGTAACTGATTATCGAGTTAGCGTTAGAATTAATTAGTACCCTAATTTGGTTAGAATATCTTAAAGCTCTTATTCGGCAGTGGGTGCCGATATGTCCTTTATTGGAATGGGCCACTCCAGTACATATTTGCCTTATACGTTACTTGAATGACTAATGAACAGGGGCGCGTCGATTCAGATCCCCACACTATAACTTTTAATAATTACGCTAATAAAAATTTAACTAATTGTTATCAATAAGTATTATACAGTGGAATCTGCGCCGATATTATCTTTAAAACCTCAACTAGCGTAAAAGGCAAATATTTGCCAACGAAAAAACTTTCGTTGTTTCTTTTGTTTTCATTGCCATCGAAGGTCCTAAACAACAATTTGCTATAGTCGTTTACTATATTTAATAAGGCATCATGATCTCTCCCTGCAACTTATAAGTGAGTTAATTAATGGTTTGTAGCTCATTTTTAAATTTTAGCGTTTATTTCTCTAACAATCTATTAAATATTCAGCTCAAACAAATGTAATGTTTTTCGTTTTTTATTGAAAATAGCTGGCTTATTGTAATCATCTATATAGAATGGTACTAATTATTTAATTTTAGGTACCCATAGACAGTTAAAGAGCAAAAACTATTAAGTCATCTAAATGGCTCTATGGCTCATTTTATCTTTATTACGATGTAATATGGTTTTAAGAATAATACTTAAAATTCCATTACTTTATGTGCCCAATGAATATTTAATGTTTTTGGGATGGACATAATATTATTCTTGTTCCTAGTTTCCTTCGTGTCCGAACAAACATAATATTTTTCTTAAGAATTCGTCTCCAATTTATGAATTATCCCATAATCGTTGGCTCTTTTCCCAAACCAGATCGTTGAGAGACATGATATATATGCGCCAGATTTTATTACTTGTGGTGCAGACTTATTGACTTACATTAAAATCGAATGCTTTCGTAAAATCAGCTGAAACTCTCACGTTTATAATCAATATAATCACTCCCGAACAAATATTGGCGCATTTTACATCGCAATTTACCCCGAGGATTCAAGACCAATATTTGATGCAGTTGCTATTAAACACTAATTAATTATTAACAAACGTCCGTACTTATGAAATATTAGTATCGGATTTAGTTTAGTTTAGCTCTTTGCTGATTGTATCATAATAAACTGCATTTGCTACATTTTATAATGACTTCGACTTAAATTTCATATAAATAGAAATGTGATTTCTTAAAAATGTGACCATGGAGTCATTTAATAAAAGCTGTTTAAATTTTGATCAAATTTAAACTATACGAGAAATAATATGAACTAAAGGCTTATCAGGTAATTATTATAAATACAATTAAAGGGATAAAATTCACAATTTAACAATGATATAATTAAGCATAATGATCGACTAACACATTCTTAAGCTTATTTGTCAAAATAATATCGGCGATATCGGAGCTCACATAATATATAAATAGTCACAGATATGTACACATAGTTACACATCAATATGCATATTACCATTGTCATTCACAAACACAGATATAGGTGCCAGTGATATCTACTTATTTACGCCGGAATGCAATGGTTTTAATCAAAAACATTTAACCTGAAGAGACGGGACAAATGGTTCTTTGTTTTCCCCCAACATTGAGGCACATACTATGGTCGATAGATGTAGCGTTGCCAAATTTTAAGTTTACTAGTTACTGTACATACTTTTTTCATATTAAATTATAACACTAAATACTTATTTTCCCCATTTTTGATTCATCAAAAACCGGTTCTGAAGTTCTTACATGTCAATCTGACAATGCCGCTTCCCTTGGTTCCGCCTTGTTTTACCCCAAAAATATTTATAGTATGCACGTAGTAAAGTAACTGCACCAATAGATTGAGAGCATTGGAGGTCGACGACCGACGGCTCTTCCCCATTCGATAATTATACTAACTTGGTAACGTTTCAAAACCAGTGAAGGCACTGCTGTAAATATGTTTTAATAGGTATTTAATAGAAGAAAATAGTTATTAAGCTACTTCTTGAATATGTCATTAACCAGATATGTGTCATATTTGTATGTTTTTAAATAAAATTTGTATTCTTTAGTTCCTTTTTATTTGTCTCAAAAATAATGATAAGCAATTTATTTTTAGGCTAGCAGTGGTATGATTTAATTTTTCGTTTAACCATTGAGAGCAGAAAAACCCTATGTGTCACAAAAACGTTTAAATCGGGAGAAAATTGCGTATTTTTGGTATCTCATAAATTTCGTGTTCAAATTTGAAATTATTCAGGAAATAAGTTTTCGGAAATTTTATTTCATTATTAGCTGCTGAATAGTATATTATGTAATGACCATTCATTGCAAATGTAAGTTGAATATAGTTTTTTCTACGACTCCCCTGAAAATAGACAAAAACGCACTAACAACTGCTCTTGAAAACTGGACATTTCAAACATCGTGTGAAAAGTATACTTTGCACACGGCGTGTGCAAAGTATACTTTTCACATTCACACGCTTATTCGGGTATTTAGATTAAAGGGCTTCGTCTCCGTTTTAGAGCTTCCCCCTCAAAGGTCCCATTACCAGATCTCTAAAAAAGGGGGCCCAATTATAGGCTTCACCCCCCGGGAGTCCCTTTTTGCAAAACTGTAGAAAATGGAACTCTTATACCAGAGGGCCCCTTTTTAAGACTTGGGGCTCCATTTTAGGGCTTCGCCCCCGGGGGCTCCATTGCTAAATCTGTACAAAATGGGACTCCCGAACCATAGGCCCCATTCTAGGGTTTCGCCCCCCTGGGGCCCCATTTTAGGACTTTGCCCTCGGAGCCTCTTTTTCAAAATATTTGGAAAATAGGGACCCCACTCCGGTGGCCCCATATTAGGAATGTGCCCCTAGTTATAGTTTAGCGAGAATCTCTTACTCACGTAGCTTCTTTCATTAGGAATAAAATTTTCTGATAAATCAATAATAAAAATATTTCCCATATAACATGTAATTTTCTACCACACTCCCAGTGGGGCACCCTGTATGTAGCAGTCATAGAAAAAGTATAGTGTGCTACACGTGCTGAAAAGACTTTTTACACTCATGAGACTTTATGACACTCGTTTACGGCTCGTGTCACCAAACTGTCTCATTCGTGTGAAAAGTCTTATTTTCAGCACTTGTTGCACAATATACTATTTCTATTTTGGTATCATAAAGAAGTCTGTTCGATACGCAAAGTTGTGTCGAAAAGAAGCTCTTTTCGACACTATTTTTGATGACTGGTTGCTATGATATTAACAAAATTGTGCAATGTCAAAGCTCACTAGCAAATATTTCGACACCGTTTTGAATGGGATTCCTAATAATACAGACGTCAAAAGTAACAAGATGGACGTCCAACTTTTGATCGCGACTTGAATAAATATATGTTTTTCATTAAAAAACGTGCAAAATAGCACTCTTCGCCCAGTTTTGTTTGGTTTCAAATGGACGTTTTAAAGCCTGAATTTGTGGGACGCGACGCGACGTGTAGCTTTTTTGTATTTCGTGAGTGATTTCCTATAAATATTTTTTATAAACTTTATATCAAAGTAACGATGGTCTTGCGGTGTGAGGTATGCAAAATCTCCAGCTATTATCATCCGAACCTGAGTTTCCACAAGTAAGTAAAAGTAAATGAGACACAGTAGTACAGTGGGCACCATTTTGTGATGTGATTAATTAATATTTTATAATACTTACCTATGTATATGATATTAATGGATAATCTGATATGTTTGCAGTCATTTACCAACCTTTATTAAATCATTTTGAAGTGAATACTTCTTTCATCGCAGTGGTTTTGCAAGGACACGGAAAAATTTCGTGACACAGCAAAATAACTATTTTGTGTTAACTAACCTTCAGAACCCATATCTAACCCAAACTAACTCAATCTAACCCACACACTATAAATAAAACATAAATATATTTTAAATAATGCACTCGAAGAAATACCATAATTTCAAATTAAACGTATTTACTTTATTGAAATTATTATTATGATGGACTCACATTTTCAAAGTCTACGTCTATGAACTGTCCTTGCTTTCGTTCAGGCGGGGCGGGCAATATTACATTTAGTAGTGGGGACGAAGTTTGACAAAAGTTTGTACACCATACATAAAAATATAAGGAGGCGGGACAATCGTTTTGTTGATATTTTTGCAAGATTTCGGATTTTTATGAATGAGTTGTCGGGTCTCTTTAGGTTAAATGTTTTTGGTTTTAATTCCAACAAAACTTTCACTGCCAATAACGCGAATGATTATGAAATGTTTACCGGCTCTGTAGATATTTTGAAATAGAAGGGCAAGAATAAATGTATTTTAATTGTCAAAATTGTGGTGTGTAGTAGATCATCAAATCTATATTTTGTCCGGTTACTCAAAACGATAACATGGTTAGACTACAGATTTCTTACTAACCAACAACTTACTTTGTATACTAAACAATCATGCAATTATTGAAATTTAAAATATCACAGAAAGCCTTTATCACATCCATAAAAAATAAGGTGAAGTACGAGCGTACCAAAAAATTAAGAGATGGATCATAGGATTGCCCGTCATGATCTATAAACGTGGCAAGAGCAATCATCTCAAAGAATTCTTTACTTTCAATAAAATTAAGGCAAAACAGGTCAAAGCAAAAATAGAGGAGCTGTAAACTTTTTAAATTTTAATAGTAAACATTTAAACTCAAGATAATTACACAGAAATATTTGGAAACGCACTATTTGGAAATTCAAAATAGGAAAGTGTATTAACATAAATCACCTAATTTTAAAAGCTTGTTAGACGTATGCATATTTAAGTAAATATTTAAAGAATACAAAAGAGTACAAACAAAACATGGGTAAGGGAGTAAATCAATTTTTCATAAAATATAGCTACTTAAATAATAACTTTACTCTTTCTACTATTCAGATACGTCTACAGCAGTTGAGAAAACATACTTTTCGATTATCTCCATATGGCACCAATTTCCATTGTTCAAATTTTTGAATAATATCGAAAAATCATATTAAGCATTTGCCTTGTTCTTCGAGCCTGAATTCCCATGGTTTTCGAATTTTACGTTAACATGTTACATTGCATTCTACCTTAAAATTCCCCCAAGGCAAGACTCTCCCTACCATATCGACCATCAACACTATCATGGCAGAAGTTAGGTATTGTCAACGTGATATTCGTAAAATCCTCAAATAACTAGATACGCAAGAGGCCTCAGAACCGGATGGAATAGCTGTCATCGTGTTAAAGAACTGCGCCAACAAACTAACACCCATTTTTACCAGACTTTCTTCTATGTCTTGCCGAAAAGGGATTTACCCATCTTCTTAGAAAGTCGCTCGAGTGCAATCTGTTCCAAAAAAAGGCAAGAAAACTACGCCCTTAAACTATCGATCAATTGTCTTTCTTCCAATAATCTTCAAAGTTATGGAACGTGTATTCAATTAGCAACTACCCATGTACCTTGAGACCAACAGATTAATTAGCTATAACCAATAGGGCTTTCGCAGAGAGAAATCAACAGGAGATATACTGACCTATGTCACTCATATAATATTAAGTAGGGCAATTAATTGAGAACTGCAGAGAATTTCGAGCGATTGCGTTGGATAGTTCAAAAACATTCGACAGAGTTTGGCATGACGTATTGCTTAACAAACTGCCGATGCCGCCCTTCGGACTGCTAGTGCTCTCTGCAGCTGGCTTGCCAGCTTCTTTAAGAACCGATCTGTGCACGTTACAGTAGTTGATGGACACATCTCAGATACATTCACCGTGGCGTGCATCTGAGCGCAATACTTTCACCAACTTTGTTCCTCATTTATATCAATGACCTTCTGACCGAAACCAATAATCCTGGTTATAGTTTTGCAGATGACAGTATCCTTGTCTCCCAATTCAGATCGGATAAACCTTTACCAGCAACTGAGTCATATCACCGCAGACAGGAGCAGATTACAGCAATTAATCAACATCGGGAGGGGGTTCGAACTTGGGGCAACACAAATTTAGTCCAGTTCAATGTAGCAAAAACCCAAACGGTCACGTTTACTAAGAAAGCCAATACGGTGGACCCTGACATCTTTATGGTAGGACGTAGACGTAGGATCGATCATTCCTTCATCCTCGTCAATCATACAATATGTTCTGGTATGACCACGTTGCTAATATCGCAAAATTAGCCTCGCAGAAGCTTGGTGCGCTATTTCGTAAAAAACTGTATACACCGCAGCAGCTGCTCTTGCACTACAAAGCACGGATAAGAACGTGCTTAGAATATTGCTCACATATCTGGGGTGCCGCACCGTAGCACACACTAAGTCTGGATTCCATTCAGAAGATGAGTCTATGTTAAGTCGGCGACCCGGAGTTGACTCGGTATCTGGATTATCTAGAACACCGCAGACATGTAACCGAGATAATTCTGTTTTACAGTTGTTTTCACGGCAGATGTTCACAGGATTTGGCCGGCCTCATCTCACCCCCCAGCAACGCCTGTCAGACAGTCACAACAGACGGCAAGAGCGCACCCGTTCGTTGTAAAACTGGAAATACCTAGAACATCGCCTTACAAGGACTCCTTTGTCTGGCGCACTGCATCGCTGTGGATCTCTTTCCCAGGACATCTGTTTCCCCCAAATTACAACCTACAGCTATTCCAGAATCGTGTCAATCAACAACTTCGCTCACACAACGCTCGTCGACTGCCAAAGGATCTTCTATTATAAGACACACATATTTGTAACTTTTTCTTTTTCCAAAAAAAAAATTAGCTAATGTAAAGTCTCCGTTTTCGATTTTACGAAAATTGACCTCGACTTGTAGAAACATTCTCTTCAATTGTTGATGATATAGTGTATTCAAATTTTGTGTTTGACCCCAGTTTTTTCTTTCAAAATTCTAAAACATCTTTGTTTGTTATTACTTCTGTCCCTAAAGAAACACGTTTTCTGGGTTGCTTTAAGGGAACTTGATCTTGTTTTAACGATTTCAGCAAGAGTTCTCCAAATCTAACTATAGTTTGATGCATGTTATTACTACTGCCTTGCACTTTTGTACCACACCTTGCACTTTCATCCAAAATATTTTTGTCTTGTTCTTTTATGGACGAAGCCAAAGAAACCAAGTCATTGTCTTGCATTTGTTGAGACGTAGGAGATATGAAGCCATTAGAGTCGTCATGACCTTGATGACGCTCTGTATTTATAAAGATTTCCATTAAAGCAGTCGGATCATAAATATAGAGGGATTATATTCCAGTTTACTGGACATATACCGGCTTCCGGCTTTATTGAAAACATTTACTAATTAATATTTTAGGTTTTGTTTCGGTCCATATAAGGCCGATGAGCTTGGGAAAAATACTCTTGGGAATTTTAATTCCTACATTTTTGCGTGGCCAGTCTACTACCTTAGCGTCCCACTGACTTTTTAGTTATTTAAATACATGTAATAAATGGCTCGTATGTAGAGACAGTTTCAATAGAGTTATGCCATTTACAATGGCAATTTGAACGAGATCAACACTTAAATGTCATATGTAACTAATACCAGCGAATAATAACTACGATAAGAAGATTCACTCTACGCGGCGGCACGTCAACGGTATGTCTCCTTCCCCGCGCGAAAACTAGCATGATACTGGCATGTGAACTTTGGACCCGGCGCACACTGGTCAAATTTCTAGGAAAGCTGGCCATAATAAGGTTTACCAGAAATAAGACATAAGTACAAGTTATTAAGTATTACACGTTTAATATATCGTGTTTTAGAGAAATAATTGTTGATTTTTTTGCTCATCATCTATATTTATATATAGGGAATAGCAATTATCACTAACGATAAAAATCATTTGTATGTTCATAAATCGTTTTAGAAAATGATTTTGAAAATTAAGGGCTCCTTCGTTGTAAAGAAAAGGGTTTTAAATTTTTAATTCGATGATCCAAATTTTGTTTTTGCAAAGGTTAATTCAGGAGTCTCACGAGCAAAATTAATGTTAAGCGGACGACAGAAACGCGTTGATGAGGGCCTGAAATTTTGCCATACATGTATTTCAGAGTTATCGTTTTCTTTCTTAAATTAATCTAATAGGAACGAAACTAGTAAAAAATATAGAAGCATCAGTGCAGCTGTTGTTCAAAAACACTTGCTTATATTCTGACTATCCCAAGGTAATATTAAAGCCATATTTACAAATTAAAACTAAATTATAAATTTTTATCTGCTGATTCAGCCAAAGTATTTATTACCTCTTTTTATAATAACATCAGTCTTGCATCAGCAATAATGATTCTGCCGAAATTTAAGCTTCAGTTTCACTTACTACAATATTATGGGATTAGGGGTGGGCGACAATAATCGATTATTCGATTCACCTTTAAGAAATTACCGATTAATCGACTTATCGATTAATATTTCAGAAAATATCGATGATCGATTATATCGATTAATCGGTTATTCAGTTGTTTGCTAAAACATTAAGCGTTTAATCGATTATTCAATTTCTTGCCCACCCGGTACCGATAACTTTACAACAGATATAGCTTTTAAAATTCCAATAATTTAATAATGCGTTGAGTTAAGGGTAATTTAAATGACATTTGAAAATACTTTCAGTACAATATATGAAGCAAAAAAAAAACAGAGAAACGTAAATGCTCAAACAAGACAGCAGCAGGGAAAGCTGCGCACGTTACAAATTTAGCCAATAAGGGATCCTCATTTGCATTTTAAGATCCTTTACACAAATAGTACACTATGTAAAAATCGACGTCTCCTATTGGTTGATCCATCGCGTATTACAATATGTCTTCGTGATGCAATCAATTTCTGCCAAGAGTTTTCGGGAGTGTGGTGGTGTAGAGGTTTAGACACCTGGGTCTCACCTAGACGGCCTGGGTTCGATCCCCGTTCCTTTTTATGTATTTTTTTTAAGTTTATGTTTCTAAACAGTTTTTTCTTGATTTTGGGTACGTCTTGGATTAGTTTGGGTATGTCTTGGGTTAGTTTGGGTTAGCACCTGGTTAGTTTCCTTTCTTTGAGCCCCCGTAGCGAGCGGAGGGCCATGCGAATTGACCAATAGGAGAGGCCGATTTTTTATAGGGCACTATTTGTGTAAAGGATCTTATAATGCTCCTCATTTCGACGCGCCATTTTCTGATAATCTGGCTTCAGTACTTCAGTTGTTGCACAATTAGGTATAACACCAACACATATCCTCAACGGAGCGTTAACACGTTAGCTGTGTAGTATATCAGTCTTTACCTTTTTATTATGTATTTGGGCAAAACTATTTGATAAGAAGGATTACTTTCCGCGGCGGCATGTCAACGATATCGGCAGGCCATGATACAAGTAGGTAAAACAATCATGTTGGCAGGCGACCTTTGACGCGGCGGCCATAGACCAGCTCATCCTTTTGTCAGATTAATTTTCACGCCTAAATTATATAGTCGAGTCAATATTCGATATAAGATAATATCGCTATTTTTTAGTTGTATTGTATTACAAAATAGGAATGAAATATACAGTAAAAATATTGTGCGAAACCTTTAACCAATTTTAAAAATACCCAAAAGGCCAAAATTTAATTAAATACTAAAAGATGGGGAAAAATCAAGCAACATTTTCTTCTTGATGTCTTTTGTCAGAATATTAGTATTCGGAAATATAGAGAAATCATTAGCACAAAATCAAAATCTTTTAAATATTAGTTATTACATACCTTGAGTATTGTTATCAATATAACTAATTAAAAACGTTAACAGATTTTTGAAACAGCCTGTTGAATACACTTTATTAAAAAAATTATTTGGTGATAATAATAAAAAAAACATAACGTAAGTTTGACATGGAGCTGCAAACAATTCAGAAGATATCAATTGTGTTTTTCCAAAGCCAAATAGAGTGTTAGAGTGCTATAAATAATTTCGTCATAAATTTGATTAAATATACCTCAAACGAAAATATCGTTTATGGCCAGCTTTTATTTAAATTCAACCTGTGTGCGGCGAAATTCGCCGAACGTTACCAGGCAACGAAGAAATTAAACGACGATCCCTTTGTAGTGCCCTCTTGTCATTAAGTGGACCTTCTTGTCGTAGTTAATATTCGCTGCTAATACCAAAGTTTACAGAATAGTTATTTTGTAAACTTTGCTAATACTAGACTTTCAGGATGCAATTGACTTATGAAGCTTGTTCAAAATAATTTTTTAAAACATTAATATCTAGCCGTTTGCTCTTTCCTCACCTTACCTTAACAGAAAATTTATCTTGGAGCTGCTATAATAATACTATACTACAGAAATAATTTGGCTTCGAAATACTACGCCCATCTTTTTTTGTCAGTTGATACTTGATTTGTTACCCATTTTCCTTTTCACCCTCTAAAATTGTAATAAATTTTCTCATTTAAATGTTACTATTGTCTATTTTCATTTTTCAACTACATCTTATCCAGACCCAATTCAGACATCGATATTATAATTGGCATTATATGATAATTTGATATATAAAGGGTATATGGAAAAAGCAAGGTATGCTATTTTTAGAAATATCTGAGAAAACAAAATTTTAAAGTCATAGACCCAAATGCATTACAAGTTTTATTTGCTAATAAACTGAAAATATTTCCAGTCCACAATGTGTTTTTATTTCTAAAGTTTAAATCTCAGTTGCTTTTACTAGCAGTAAAAATAGTAATAATACGTTAAAACGAAAAATGACGAATTTGCATTTAATACTAAGATAGCTTCGACAAAACTCGGCAGCAACTGCAATTTAATTTTTATTGGTTTTTATGTCGAACAAATTAGGTTCTATACACACCATCGTACAGGTTTTATGTCAGTCTAAAACCATTAAACACTTTTGATTTACATGTGTGTTAGGCTAGAAAAGAACTATTAGGCTACTGGTCCACTTTTTAAATAATTCGTGATTTTCACTAAAACTATGCTAAGTTTTGCGTCAGATAATTATAATATAATCGCACAAGGCTTAATGGAGACATCCAGGCTTAATTTTTCTTTTAATAATTGTTTATTTGCTCCAAAATAATAATAAACTCATTCTCAAAGCTATGCTCTATTTGGGGTGGCTTTGATAGACACTGTTTTTTCCATTACAACGAATGCTTCGGGTCTAAGAGATATCAATGTATCCTATTTTTCCTCACTCTCAATATATTTCTTTATCAGCATAATCCATAAGTTTACATAGATTATCATTCAGCATATGAATTGGATTTTAATAAACTATCCAGGCAAAAGTGAAAATAAAACTTTAATTAGTATCAAAATGAAACTTTGTTTCCTATAAGAGATAAAACTCAAAATTGGCATCTTCTTTGATTACAAGTGAAAATAAGGCTTTCTTCCAAGGACTAAATCTAGAAAAAAGACTTTTTAGATATTATTTAATAATTTGGTTCTTCTGTTGTTTTAAGGCTCGTTTTTTTTTCGTATAGCCAGTTGCTAGTGTTAAATAAACTTGTTACTCAAATATGGTGTGTATTTTTTGTCATTTCACATCTTTAGACGCAGGCGGTAACTTAGAGTCCACGTAGCATAGGTGGGGTCGGCACGGCGGCTGGGGCAGGGTCGCCCGTAGCAATTGGTCATGTAAGGGAACGCTAAATCCTTGTTTTTTAACGATTTTAACTTCTTGGGAAAAAATGGGCGTGGCACCCCTAAAATTTTCCGGGTGAGCCTATGGCGAGCTTTTCGGTGGGGGCTCCAATCTCTTTTTCGCCCCCGGGTGAAAAATGATTAAGAGTAGAAAGAAATCTATGAAGCACGTAGGGCAATTTTTTACTTGTCAGTGAAAAACGAACAACATATCCACAAAGAGAACAAACATCAATTGACAAAGGTCACATTCAAATTTGACAGGATGACATTTTTTTTTTGGAAAATGTTCAGATAATTTATTTCGGGAACGTTGTTAATACATTTCTTTTAGGCTACAAATATGTGTGCGTTTTAAGACCTGTTGATCAATGAGAAATGGGGAAAGCGGAATTTCTGTTTAAATTTTTGAGATCGTCTGAATACTTTTTTTATTATCGATGGAAATAATGACATTAATGAAATTGCAGAATTTTAGAATTGCTTCCATTAAAATATGTATATTTCTTGTCAATAGTGTTCCTATTATAGCAAACATTATTTGTGCAAATACAGCAAAACATATATACAACGTATAAAGATTCTTCTCCATCTTGTACCTTGTATAATATTTACTGGCGCAAAATGGCCGTCAGGATCTCAAAAGCTGATCAAAATATGCCAATTTAAATGTGATGCGGAAATTGGGTTTCTTCCTTTTTTTGACAAACAGCAAATTTCGCAGAATAGCTAGGATACGTTTTAATGAGAATATTAAGCACGAGTTACTCTGTAGCTTTATCCCTCTAAATGAACAAATTCGGTGATGCAACTTCGTCGCTTGATAAACATGGTTTATACAAGACGACCAAATTAATATGAAAATTGAGACCAAATAAAATAAATTTTCCTAAACTTTAGGTATGTTATTCCTGCGAGCAAACGAAGCAACTTTTAAAAAGAGCATGTCTTTGGTATGGTATGTATTATATAAACTAAATTTCAATCTCTTAATTTGTCCAAATTCTTTAATATAATTTCTTGGGTTTAGAGATTACATTTGCTTTAGAAATGTTTATTTTATTATTTATGGACTAAAAATATCAAATTGAAAACCTTTTATTTTTTTTTGCATCTACTTTTGCACTAAATATCGCAAAATGGTATCCGTAAATAAAATGCTATCAAATCGGCTCTTCAAGTCCCGAAAGGCTCTTCAAAATTAGTCAATTTATTTTTTAAAATGCAACAATTTAAAAATAAAATTGCGCTTACTCCTTTTTTTACCCAATAGTTTATGTAGTCAAAAGGATAAAATTGTAAGTTTGTTTTCAGGATACACCCTGCAATTAATATTTAACAATTTCACGTTGTTTATTTGAGTGTCTAGTTCTACAAATGAAGAAAAAATCTAATACAAAGACCTTATAAATAGACTAATAATATAGATAGGATACAAATTAAACCACCATTTTGACAAAAATGTCGATTGTTCCCAAAAATGGTATCTTGCATTATCTTAATGCCTTAAGTATTTTATTGCAAACGTCGGAATTTCATCAAATCTCTTTTGTTATACCCTGTATTCATAGTTCCTGTTGTAATTGTTAACACTATAGTTCATAAATTAGGTAACAAATGTTTATCTCATAAACAGGGTGTCACGAAAACTTCACATAACTAAGTAAGTATATAAATATGCCGATTTTTTTTTAAGAAAGTTAGTATATTGAATACAAATGAAAATATCAAAAAATGCTAAAAAAACTGTTGTTTTATATTTTGTCAAAGATCATTTAAATGAAAAAAAAATAGAAAGTAGTAAAGAGAATTCTCGGAGTTAACAACTCTCAATGATCCTTGAAAACCGCAACTTGCGTGTAAGTAACATATCTATCTTTAAATTTTGATTAAAAATGATCTCGATATACTATCTATGTCCAGCACGTTAGTTCTGCAAAATCGTCTTATTTTATATTACACGGAAGTGACTACTAACGTAATAAAATGAAACGATGACAAAACTCTATGCTGCTCTTGGAGACAGGAAACATTACATTGTCACAGTATATATTATTAAAATGTTTTGTCGAGGAATAAAAGACATTCTCTAGGTCCTTTGTAATTCAGACGAAAGTGTCACGCCTGTCCTAATTTATAATAATGTATCTGTCTGCATTTAATTTAACGCGAAAAATAAATTATTGGAGACTATCTGACTACCGCTTCTAAGCACGAACTATGAACTTTGGCTATAATTTAATGTGAAAAGATTATTTCCAAAAAAATGCGAAAAATTTTTAAACGCATGAAGACATTGATAAATCGAGAAGAACGGCTTGGATCGATTCTGACCAATATTATATATTAATTATTATTGCATCCTCAGACTACGACTGATATAGAGAGCGAAACCAACAAATTAAAAAAGGAGGCCTAAAGTCCGTAGTTTGAAACCAAGACAAGGTCGAGACCATAATATTGAATCTTGATTTTTATCCCAATTAAAATATGACCATTCTTCACTAATCATAAGTTTTGACCTATTTCTTGATGTAAGAACTTTAACAATGTGAGACTAATATTATGAAATACTAGTATTTTTTGATGTTCTATGTTTGAAAATTACTTGACACAGCTTCTATGTTTAAAGTAAAATTTTACTTCGAAATTTCCCATAAAATCGGTAGAAACCGCTGTTTATAGCTTGAAAAATGTAAAAATTCTGCTATTTTGGTCCACTTTTAAATCGATATGCTAAAAATAAATTCTGCCTCTAAATCTGCCATAAATCCATCAGAAACTGCCCTAATCGTCAAAGATATCCATATTTTCCAATCCTGGCACATTATTCTAGTTTCTAACCATTTCCAATGAGATTTCAGGCAAGTAAATGTATAAATCTACATATTTTAACCTAATCTTCATATATTAAAAGACGTATTACTGCTAATTTCCCATGAGTTATCAGAAACAAAGCTATCTATTCTTATTCATACTATGCCGAAATAATAAAAAAAATTAATTTTCTGCGATTTTCTGCATGTTTCAATTTAACCTCGATTTTGTCGTATTTCTCGATCTCGTACGGAAAAATGTTATGACACTTTCTTATACCAGAGATCACAAGGTTAACGAATCTGAGATTTATATCTTCACAATTGCTATGCGTTGGATGGCAGGAACACTTAAATTTGATTTTCAAACTAAAAATAATTTAAAAAATCACCAAATCAGCATTTTGGTATGATCTGCTCTTTAATGTAGGAGAGTTTGTTTGCTCTAGATTATTCAGTTTTCCAGAAATAAAATACTAAGTGGTGTGCTGTAGAATATTCTACATGTCTGACTGATCATTTAGGCTTGCCATTGTTTTGAAAAATTGCGTCGGTATATCCATTTCACATTTATGTGAAACTATACAAAATGCTTGTGAGAATTAGAAATATCCTCCTCACAATTTTGTCATATTTCTAATCGATTTAAGACGATATTATTTTTCAACATATCCTTTGTTACTTCCTATTGCCATTCTGGTGCTATTATGCTATTTCCGTGTCCTTTGCCGAGGCAATCATATTTTACTTAATTCCCGCTCTGCGATGAACTCCATTAAAAATATAGAGAACAAGTATTATTAT
>MU184815.1:30126-41827 GCA_016904865.1 Pissodes strobi | reverse complement strand
TGTGTGGTTTTATTGTCCTATATTAAAGAAGATTTTAGCAATGTTGTATGTTACGAAATTCGAATGATGAGGGCCTGTGGTCGTTTTTGAAAAGGGTCGCTTTAAACAAGTTACAATAAAACGAATTTTTAATTAGTAAATTTCGGTAATCCAAAATCACTGTACGCAGATGATTGTTTTATAAGGGTGGTCACAAACACGGATTTTACTGTAGTTAAATAGCTTAGAAAAGTGCAATTTATTTTGCTTTAAGTAAAACGTCAGTATTTTGGACACTATTGAATTCGACTGTAGAATGCTAAACCAACTTAGAATATTTCATATGTTTGGAAAATCCAATAATATATTTATCCATCTATCTTGAAAAACTAAAGCTTTGGTCCTCTCTGCTTCTCGAGTAGCCCTAAATAAAACTGATATTTTCGTCAAATGACATATACTTTTAAAATCTTCCTTTTTCTGTAATATACCATTTTTTAAATAATTGGCCAATCCCAGTCTTTTAAGGCACAATGTAATATTAATTTTAGTAACTGGTGTATTTACCCTGAAATGTTTCCTTATGACTTAATTTAAAACTAATGTATTCGGAGTTTGGATAATTAAAATTGTTTTTTTTTTCAGGGAACTTAGATGTTTACGGAATAAAATACACATGAACCTAATGTGGTCTTACCTCCTTACTTACTGTATGTGGATAATCATTCTAATAGAGGTAAGTTTAATAAATTTTTCCTATTTGAAATACGTTCATTTAAAATTACGCTTTGCCACTGATGCTCCACGCCGCAACTGAGGTTAGATTACTTAAATGAGCTTACTTCAGGATCGAAATACACGTGTCGCAAATAAGCGCGGATACGTCATAGCAAATAATTATTCATAAGTGAAATACCATATCCAAATATTGTTTAGCTAAGGAAGTTCCTAAATATACATTCTACTCTTACCATGCTCGAGTTATCAGCTTTCTAGTAAATACTGCTTTAAAATATTCGATTATTGTATTTAGTTTCCAGAGCACTAACCAATTCTACGCTGCTCATGATCGCTCTTTGCGAACACGGACTTATCATTAGTTTTATTAAATATTAAAACTTACTTTTTGTGCAGTCAAGTTTAGTCTCCTAGAATACTGATGCTCATTGGCAATATATGGGAGTTTCTATATTTGGGAGAAATTCATTTTCACCCTGGTTCTGGCAGCTTCATGCAATCACGGTTGAGAAATAAATCTCATATTAACCGATAAAAATATTAGCTTTTTAAATATCTAGGGGTTTATTATAACATAGTGTTTCAAAACGTTCTCAAATACGACGATATATCGTAAGAGAATACTGTCATTCTGAGTAGGGGTTTCCTCGTTTTTGAACAAAACTAATTGTCAACCTCATGGATATGAAAAATTCTGCTTTGTATGACTTCCAGGAACGCTTTGAGACTATAATTCTCTGCCCTGATTTTGAAAAGACTGGTAATGCTAATTAAAAAACAATAAAGTAAAAATGTAAGTAATATTACCGAAATCATCACGGTCGTAATTTATGTGTATTAAACCGTAAGTCATAATGTATTGCCAAATCTAAATATGCCTATGATATTTAATTTAATAACGGTGAGAAGCAGTTTTAGAAAGTACTGCAAAAAGCTGGATGATTTAACCTTATTTACACTTTGAACTTTAAAGCAAAATATTCAGCATCACGCTGCGCTGTTAATCCAAACGTTAGTTACTATCGCCTCCGCCTTTTCCTATTTTATTTATTTCAGATTTTGGTGAGCGAAAATCTATAATGGAATGAAAACAAAGACTAATTAGACGGAAAATCGGTTAATGCAACGTAAGCTGCAGAGCTATATCTAAAGTAATTGAATGATGACCAAAAAGATAATGGGAAGCGGTTGCCGAGAAAGAGCGAAATATCGTGCAAAATCACTGCTAATTTTAGAAGTTACTCGTCTTACCGATTGTACACACAACTGACCTACTTTCTTACAAACGCAGGCAGCAGATATTTCAAACACCACGGGTATCTATGTATGTAATTTATTCGTCTCTACGTTCCCCTGTAATAGCTCAAGTTTTAGTGGGCAAGATTGCAGAAATCTTCAGCTTCGCATCAATACTGCAGTGACAACTTGTAAAAAGCGACTGAAAACTACTTTTGTGCACAACTTGCAGGTACGGCATATGAAATGTAACCATGAAACCCAAATGCAAACTATCTAATTATAATATTATGTGAATTATGCAAGGACCAATAAATTAATATGCTCTCGATACTTGTTCTAAAAATTTTCTTGGTGGCTTAGGTAAGTTATTGAACGCTTGTAGAGCTAAATTAATAAGTGATAGATATATTCTAATTATTTTGAATTTTGAAAAAAATGTTCAATGAATGTAAATACAACTAGCAAACAACACTTAACACTGACTCTGCTCTCAAACACTGACTCTGGCCTCAACCATAAACATGTTGGGCATCAACGTAGAAAAAAACATGTCTTGGCGTGATCACGTCACCAAAATAACCATGGCAGCAGCACAAAACCTAGGAGCACTCTATAGAGCACCAAAGTTGTATACACCTCATCAGCTCTTACTGTTCTATAAGGCACAGATAATACCATCTCTGTAATACTGCTATCATGTATGTAGCTCGGCACCCAAACACTTGCTCAAGATATTAGACTCCATACAGAGAAGAGCAGTCCGCCTTGTGGATGACCTAGAATTGACTAAACACCTTCATAGCCTTGAACATCACTGAAAAGTGGTGGACCTATCTCTTTACTATCGATACTACTACGGAAGGTGTTCGAACGAGCTGGCACAAATGATTCCGTCCAGAGTTGTGCCCAACAGAAACACCCGTCAGACATAAACTGCTCCTTAACATACGATCCAGTTGCGAACTCCTAGGGCATTGGTGTTACGGGACTCCTTTATCTGGAGGACTGCCTCGCACTTAACTGGACTTCCGAGTAACGTATTTCCAGGCATAGTTATAAATAATTTTAACTATCTGATATAGAAACACAAAAATATAATATACATTCTAAAAGGGTAGCCTTACCTTGCATAAAGTGCATTTACAGGACAATGTTGCAGGTAATACAGTAAAGTATTGATGGTAGAGTGCTTGCCAATATATCTCATATTAAATTAAAACTATATAAAAATTATATCAAACACATAAATCTACCAGTGAAAAGGAAGAAACTATATTCTATCAGCTCGTTTTCGGCCAACCTTTCATCGCATTCGCTTTAGCGGAAAACAGAGGCCAAAAATAAAATGATTTCTTTTTTTGAGAAATGAGTCAAAGATTCGTTTGCATTCGCATCTAGTCGGTGAGTTTATTAAAAACTTAAGATCATAAGATCTTGAAATTGTGATAATGTTTTACAAGTTCATCTATATTAAAGTCACGGCTCAGAATCACATTGTACTTACTAGCTAAAACACATTCTAGAAGGTTATTTAAGTTCAATAAAAAGTCGTTTACATTACAACAAATAACAATTTCCTGGACCATTGACAGGTCAAAATTCCTACAAGCCACATTATCTTAAGCATAAATAGTTAAGCCACAATATTCGCAGATAGAGCGAGTTTGATAGGCATGCACGTAGGTTATAGCTGTCAATATGTCTTGACATTATTTGCTCACTTGTCTGCCAATGTTCTGTAAGTAAAATAATATCCGGCTCAAATTCTGAGAGAACGACATCTAGTTTTTCAGTTTGTTACTAATACACGGTTCTGATGATAAACAGTGAATTGACGTTGCTACTTAGACAAAAAATTCCTGATTATCCACTGGGACAAATTGCGTCACCAGGCTTAACATATTATCTTTTACGAACAAACTCTGAAATTATGAAGGGAGGATGTATTGCACTTGATTGGGGTAATGCACGTCAAATTTATCACACGATTGTATGAACAAGCATTTCGTTTAAAAATTCGATCAGATATAAAAATGCAAGTTCCAGCTTCACAGTGAATTTAAGCTTTCTCTCTCTCTACCTTGGTACCAGAAGTCGGAATACACATTGACGCGATCTACCTTTAGAATCGATAGATTCTTACAATTCGGGACTTCCATTTTAGAAAATTAATAGCTTAATTGCTCAATATCGTTGCTTAACACTACGCGGTGTTCCAGTTAGGAACAGCTGGCAAACAAATAATGTGTGTTAATTTATTAAGGTCCTTGGCAACATCTAAAGTTAGGGCAGCTACGCTGGTGCTCTTGAGAGCGTCTGGAAATCCCCCTCTACGTATTCGTCGTATGAAAAACTTTTGCACAAATTTTGTGTGTCCTAAAAAACCACTTTGAATTTTGCATTAGGTTTGCAAAAGTTTGAGACTAAAATGTCCTTGGATTTAGTTTCAGTTTTAAAAGATTCCTCCAGGTATCTAATAGGTGAATCTCCAGTAAACAATTTTTGCTCGGGCGGAGTTCATTTATAGACGATTGTTTCAATTTCTGTCTTTAGAGTTTGCAAAAATGATTCTGACTTTTTTGATAATTCAGTTTTTTGCAGTGGTACTGCCGTGTTGATTTTTGGTATTCTTTTACATTATTTTGAACTTTTGGATACGTGTTTGCTCTGTAATAGCGCAGTTTTTAATTTTTGTTTTAATTTTGTGTTTTGGACCGACAAGATGTTTTATTTATATTTTCCAAGTAAGGCAGTTTATTAAGAATCCCAGTTTAACATTTTATTATAGGCGTCACATATCTATATTTCAAACCTGAGGCTTTTAGAGATTGTTTTTGTTAAAATCCATACCACTGCGCCATAAGTAGCATTTTATAACATATCTGCAAATAATTCGGAAAAGAATGCCCTTAGTACACATAGTACTTTGCCATTTTTTCAAAATCTTTTATATCTATTATATTTATTACTTTTACATGTATATCCATATGCACACCGATATATATTTTATTAAGTAAAAATCTCAACAATTTTAAATAATTAATTACATTTCTATTTTCAGCTAAATTTTCGAGAACATATGGCAGTAACGTGCGTATTCGTCGTGACTATTCTCCATTACTTTCACATCACCACATTTTTCTGGATGTTTGTTGAAGGTAAGTGCAATAATTCTACAGATCCTCATCAGAGATTCTTATTATATTTGGATTTGTGCAAACGAAGTAAATATTTGTTAAAAAATATCAATATAAATAATTGTATACACCTTCGTTAATTGAAATGATACATCTAATAACGTAATGGCAGCGGACCGAATAGTTCACTCGCATATAATTATCCTGATTCCTGCTAAATATTGCCAGAGCAGATAGTAGTGAAGTTGGTCTGAAAGGAACATGGCATACCCTAATTGAATGAAAGTTTCAGCTCGCTATCGGACTATGTTAACATTTGGCTGGAGAGATTAAGTTGACGCATTGGCGCAACAGACTTGCATTGTCCGCTTGGTAACTTGTAATTTTTTAATTTAAAAATACCTATTTGGTAGAATATACCTATACAATATCAATATTGTACTATGGTTAGGCAATAATTTTAAATACGTAAAATTTCTTATTCAGATTAAGGTATCAAACATTATACGATACATAATATATGAAGCAATATGTATTAAACTTTTTTAGAGTGACAGTAATACTTTATTATGTTTGGTCTCTTCATCTCTTTTTATCTGGATTTTTTCGCGAATATCGTTAGTAATGTAAAGTTAATATAAAGTGCATTATCTATTAACCAAGTGACTTTTAATGCATAATACCTCTTGCCATTAAATAAAAAGGAATGACTTTCTACTTATTATGAAGGTAAATAAGAATCACCTAACCACTTAAGTTTCAATTCACTTTTAAACTCAGTTCACCCTGACGATGACGACATTGTGAGATTTTATATTTATTAAATATGTCAAATGGCGGATTACCAAATATTAAGTATTTTAACCATAGAGTTCAAGTTTTATTATTTATTTATTTTTATATATTTTATTGCTATAATTTTATTAAGTTTCGCATATGCTTTCGAAATTAATGAAAAATTAAGTGGTTATAAAATTGAAGGAAATTGTGAAGTCAAACATACCAGGTAAGTATAATTTTGGGCTTTTCATTTTTACTCGGCCATATTCTCACATTTTTTGATAAACATCTATGACAATTTAAAAAAATTGATTGAATTGTGGGCTCAAAGTTATCTCGAAGTATATATTCTAGCTATTTTTGTGGTAAACTTACGTCCTTTGAAAAACCGAAAACATGAACTTGAGGCCCTTTTTATAGTTTCCATTACAGCCAAGAATATAACTCTTTTGAGACATAATTATACTGAGTATCAGTTACCACAAAACTAGCCGAAACCGAGAGAAAAACATACAACTAAGCACGAATACAATCTAATAAACTGTTCTGTAAATAAATCGGCCGATCGCCATAAAAGCAACAGGTCTTTAAATCCGAAATACATTGCTTTGCGTATTTAAAAATACGCCTAACAATATAAATTGTATACCTAAACATACAACAAAATATTAGGTACAAGTTTTACTTAAAAACACATAAATAGTTCCGATTTCAGGAAAATTAAAGAAAATAACCTTAATTACCGCAGCCATTATCGGTAATTTTTCAAACTAATCATTTGTTGTTTGTTTTGCTTCTTCTTTTTGATACATCGTCTCAGGCGCTGTTGACGGTTCTATAGTGAAAAGTATTAGTTTAGGAAAGTGCACGAACAAGTTAGTAGTATTAGATAATTCAATATATAAATTACGAAATATCACATTACAAAAGGAGGAAAGAATATCTTATGGAAATATGTTTTTTTAAATTTTGGAGAAATTGTGATGTTAAAAATAAATTCTTAATATATGTGCATCACAATATTCGCTACTATTGTAGTAGTTTGGCAACGTTAGAGCCAATTGCGCCTCGGTCGCGATTACCCTTCCACCTGCAAGCACCCCTCTTACATCTTTGCTCCAAATCGAAAAGGCCCACGTGCATGACGTCACGAGCTAAAATTGCGAGCACTTTGTCCTTTTTTAGACGTGTTGATGACTTGTATTGGCGTAATTTTGCAACAGGATATAATTTTGATTTTGATAATGTCGCTATTTTGGATAAGTTATGCGAAAAGAAATACAATCGAAATTTTCTTCATCACACTGAACAATAAAAATAATAATTAATCGGACATATACGCATGGTCTGATCATGCAATATATCCATATGCGCAATATGCCATGAATAACTTTATGCCTCGCTTCGATAACGTAAATAATAAATAACTCTGTAGATGCAATAAAGGGGAAGTAATAAATCCTCTATAATATTAATTCATAATATATGTAGATAACTGCATTTCAATAATTTTAAAAATCTACACACTGCTTGTTCTATCATTTATTTGGTATTGCTATGTCGCTTATCATGCCATTCGATATAGCCTAATGAAGACGGTTTTGTTAGTCTTAAACTCTACTTTTGATTGGATATGACTTTGTTTCAGAATTTAATTTCTCTAGCAATACCAAAAAATCGTTGTGCTGTTAGTGCCGTATTTAGCTATTGCGTAGAGAAGATATCCTTAGTTATTTTTTTATATTATAATTTCCTATACAGATATACAGATATTGATTAATTATTCGATCGTTTTAATGATTAGCCTAACAAATTTTCCTTCCTCGAAATGACTTTAAATAAACGTAGAAATATCGCAAAATAGAGAGGATGAACAGGCTTCATTACTAAATCCTGTACCTGCTTTTTTACCTTATATAAGGACGCTACCTTGTGAACAATAAGCTTCTAATAGAAAATCCTTCAAAAAATTTCTGCCGGTATATTTAAGCTCTTAAATTTTTCGGTCTAAAAATGGTGATTAGAAATTATTTTGACATTATGGCGTCACGTTTTCATATTTTGAGCTCCGTATACAAGATGCCAAAATTTGACACTTTCTGTACTAGTTTTTCAAGCACTAACATGCATTAACATTTATCTAGAATAAAATTCTCTAAAAAGCCGGTATTAAAAATGTTTCCCGTTTATTTATTTATTTATTTATTGATTTATTTATTTATTAGATAGGACGTACTTTACAAGTACGAATACAAAATGTATACAACATAGTTGCAAAGCATTCTACCTACATATTATGTACAACTAAACCTACATGTTGACAATGGTAATAAAACGGATAGGTCAAGTTTGTCCCACGTAATAAACAAATTTCAAAAATAAATAAACCATAATTTTGCGTTCATTTTGCACAATTTTGCACGCCCACACTAGGATAACTAAAGCTATTTTTTAAACGGGGGGCAAACTTGACCGTGCCCCGTCTGATACAAGACCAAGGAATTTTAATGCTAGATTTTCAAATTTTCCGCACTTTTCTGGGAAAGGTTATGAGGTACCAAAAATTTGCGTTTTCCCCTCGTTTGTCACAAAATTGAAAAATTTTCATGAATGCACAATCTTGCACACGTATTTGCAAATTTTGCACACTTTTCTGAAGAAAGTTATAAGGTGTTAATTTGCATTTCCCTATTCCCCACCCCCCATTTATCACCAAATTTAAAAATTTTGAGCTACTCGATTCAGCTAATTTTGCAAACCTCTTTTAAAACCTTGCACACTCTTCTGGGGAAAGTTATGATGTATTAAAAAATTTCATATTCCCTCCCGTTTGTCAAATAATGGAAGAATTTAGATGCTATTATCTTGGGTAATTTTGCACAATAAAGTATATATTATGAACTATTTATTTTTAAAAATCTGTTATTTTACATAATTCAATAAAACAAAATTGTAATCACAATCTTGTAAAAAAATAATACCTGTCAATTTATAAATAAAATAAATGATGAAGCCGCCATCCTCACACATATTAGAAATATTTTTTATATAACGCGATGACCTTTTAACAACTTTAGATGCATCAACGCTTTCGAAACGCGCGTAATTTGACTAACACTCTGATTGGTTAATAGCGGCAATTACGACAACCTGTTTTAAAAATTATTAAATGCACAAATCTCAAAAATTTTGGAGAAATACTTACGGGGAGTACAGTCATCAGACGTTATAAACCGTCCTGACAATTGGGCGAGGCTTTCAGCATTTGTTACTATTTAAGAGTGCCTAATATTTCACTTCATACATGGGCTCGCTGCGGCGCCGGCGCAACCAAACAAAACTAACCCAAATTAACCCAAGGCATGCTTAAAATCAGGAAAAAAATGTTTAAAAATATTTGCAAAATGTCGATAGTACGGGCGCAATCGTCAGGTAAGCTTCTAACTTTTGATAACCAGAGGCGAGTGCCATCTTTAAGGAGGAATTTTCGAGCCACGTTGCCAAATCCCACATGGCAAATTTCGTCCCTTAATTGGCCATATTTTGGAAGCCAATAAAGTACAAGAAAAAAAAAGCTCAATCAGAATTAACTAAACCTCTTTTTAACCGATCTTTATCTGATTTTTCATTACAATTTATTTTTTGTGCTTTGTTGTCCGCATCATAAACGCACGCTGGAACTTTTTAACAACCTTGCCCTAAAATGGCCGCTTCTTGAAATCATGATCTGGAGGACCAATAATAACAAAGCACGAAAAATTTATTTTAACGGACGGCAAAGCAAAATAACGAAAATGTGGAGATTTAGATAAAAAGAAGTTTCAGTTAATTCTGAGTGAGGTTTTTTTTTTGTACTTTATCGGCTTCCAAAAAGTGGCTAATCATTAGACGGAATTTACCTTGCGGGATTTGACAACGAGGCATGAAAATACCCCCTTTAAGTTGGCATTCGCCTCGAGTTATCAGACGTTACAAAGTTTCCTGACATTTTGCAAATATTTTTTAAACTCTTTTTTCTTGATTTTGGGTAAGCCTTGGGTTAATTATGGTTGGTTGCGCCCCGGAGCAAGCGAAGCGAGCGGAAGGTCATGCGTGAAGTGAAATCCTAGACATTTTAAAGATGTAAACAAACACTGCAAGCCCCGCTCAATTGTCAAGACCGTTGATAGCGTCTGACCACTACAGGCAAGTAAGTTGGCTTATCGTTGAGTCACCTTTAAAACCACTGTTGCGATTAATTGGGCTAGACCCTTAGTTGTATTTCTCCAAAATTTTTGCAATGTGTGCATGTAACAACATTTTTAAACGCGATGCATTATAACTTGTTTGATTTATAAATTTATTTGTGTTATTTTTTTTACTCGATTGTGGTATAAATTTGTTTTATTGTTTTTGTTTAAAATAATAGATTTGAAAAATAAAAGAATTATTAGGCAAAATGCGTTGGGGAAAATGCAAATTTTCCACACCTCATAACTTTAATAATTATATAAGAAGGGAAATGCAAATTGCAAATTTTTGTACCTTATAACTTACTCCAGAAAATTTGAAAATATGTGTGCAGAATTGTGCAAAATTGACCGAACCGAGTGGCATAATTTTTTAGCAACCAGCCAACTTTGACCCCCCCCCCCCCCCCCCTGGTTAAAAACATGTCTAGTTTTTCCTGTTTGGTTGTGCAAATTTTTTTTTACGGTGCGCAAGATTATGGTTTATTTATTTTTTAAATTTGTTTAATAAGGAGGGCAAACCTGACCGACTCTAATGAAACATATAAGTAAAAAAATAGTAGTGTCTAGAAAAATTTCCTTAAGCATACACTCTAATTGGATGTAACCATTACCAAACATAACACAGAAGTTCTGAACCGTAATTCATGCTACACCGTGCCGCGACCGAGCCGTACATCGGACGGCACACGTTATAATATTATGTTATGTTTTCATATGAATTAATTCAAGCTAGGCCGGCACGGATCCGAGCCGCGCCCGTGACCCGGTCGAAACTGGGCGTCTTAGGCGAGCAATTTGTAACGAGCGCGAACGCGAAGCGCTGGCGATGCCGATATAGTCGCACGGCATCGCCGCTGATTCGCGTTCGCTGCAAATCGCTCACGTAGGATGCCCCGGCACGCGGCGAATCATAGATCTATATTTTTTGTCGGTGTCGGCTCGCTCCCGGATGGGCACATCAGAGCATGTATGTATACCGAGTGTCAACGAAATCGTTTAACAACGCACCATTCAAATGCTTTTTTAAGGAGAAATTTGACATTTTGGCTATAGATATGGATTATGAAAACTAAGATTTTCAACTAAAAAACAAATGAATATCACTTCCGGTTTGACCGGGAGTGAGCATGAGACCAGAATTTCAAATACAACACTGCAATTATTTTTACATATTTGAATAGAGCTTGAAATTCCCTTTTCAGCAATGTATCACAAAGTGTCATTTTTTTTTCAAAATGGCCGCGTAGAGGGCATTAATTCCAAATTCAATATGGCGGCATTTTGACATCACCAATGGATTTTTTTGTCAAAATGTCCGTTGATATAGGAGACAAGATAGGTTTTCTTGCAGATTTTTCTCACTGTTGGAAATTCTAAATAACTGTTATAAAATTGAAGCATTTTTAATTTTTCCTTAAAATGTCAAAATGTATATAAATTTTTCTCGAAATTTTGAATAGAATCCTAAACATATTTTTTAACATTTAGATAAACCTCGAAATTCCCTTTTGAACGATCTATCACAAGTAGCCATTCTTTTTAAAGATGGCGTTGTAGAGGGCATAATTCAATATGGCGTCGCGCCGCCATATTGAA
>MU184815.1:6345-20126 GCA_016904865.1 Pissodes strobi | reverse complement strand
GCTAGCAATAGAACACGACCGCTGTTTAATTTCACTTTGCCGTTACATTTCAGAAGTGTGAGATAACCTACGTGTTAAAAATGAGTGATAATAAATAATAATGAATCTGACCACAAGCTGAACGGAACTAAGGAAATCGTACTTTTTGCAAACTAAATTAGTCAGAATTGCCAAACTTTGGTACAATGGGCTGTTGGAATACAAAAAAAAAACCTGAAAAGAATGGAAAGATGCTGTTCTAAACGCATCAACAATTTAAAGAAAATGCTCGATAGAAAGAAGATAGCAAAGGAAAGTATGCTTCATTACTATTATTCAAATGCATACTTATCGGAAATTGTTTTTTTTTTAAGGATAGCAAGGATAAAGCGGGACCCTCTTCGGACGAAGTCCACGAGAACATGGCAAAGGAGTGCACGTATATTGTCACAAGCGGGACATTGTGGCATGTAAAAATGTCAAAGGTACATTGGTGGCATTAAAAAAAAACTGCGAAGGTACATTTATTAAAAAGGTCAGTACTAAATAAAAATTTAAATTTTAATATTTTAATTAATAACGTACCATGTCGAGCCTATTTGGACACAGGCAGTGATCTAAATAAATTTCAGAATATCGTTCGGAAAACTTCAGATACCTATTGTAGTTTAGAGTTCCGGGGGTGAATTTTTATTTCTAAAAACGAAAGCCGACTTATAAGTTACTTTTAACGATTTTTCTATGCAGTCCAAAGTACATTTTGTAGATTTTGATCTGGGCACCATAGAAATATAGTAGTGGGGCAACATATCATCAATCACAAGAATGTTTTATTTACAATACAAGCAAATTCCATTCAAATACAAAATACAAGAGTACGCACCGAAAATTAAAATTCCTATAATGTTAGAAAGTGATGTAGAAATCCAACCACATTCAGGTTTGTCTGTGTACGTCCAGGTGGACACGACTGGTATGTTATTGTTTTCTGCTACCACACAGAGCAATAAAAACGAAAAATATTCCATTCCTAGTTGTATAGTAGATAAAAATCAAAATACGGTGGTAGTAATTAGTAATAATTCACAAGAATTATGCATGCAGCGTGGCACAATTCTAGGGCGTGCTTTTCAAATTGCCTAAAAATTACTCCGACATATTACAAATAAATAATTTAAATATTGCAGAAGTAAAATTTAATAACAAAGTGTTAAGTGAAACAGAACCATCGCAGTTCCTCAAGCTCTTGTCGAATTGTGAGAACTGTTTCGCTAAAAACATGTCTGAATTGGGCGTTATAGATTTAATTGAATTTGAAATAAATTTAGGAAAACCTGAACCGATGTTTTAGCGCCCCTATCGGTATTCAGAATCTGATAAGGCCGTCATAAGGTCAAAAGTTCAAGCTATTTTGGATAATAATATAGTAAAACCTTCAAATTCTGCTTCTGCTAGTCCGGCTGTTGTTGTGAAGAAAAAATGGCGATCATCGCCTATGTGTCGACTATCGCAAATAAAATTCGCAAACTATTAAATAATATAGAAAACCAAATAAATTGTTTAAGGAAGCAATAGTTTACGAGTCTTGATCTGACGTAAGGCTATTACCAAATTAAAATATCACTAGACTTGATAAGCAAACACAGCCTTATGCCGGTTTTATACTGACAAATGATTGGCCAATTTATTGATCAAGTCGCTTTACCAAAAAAAAATAATAATAATAATGTAAAACGCCAACTTGACGACAATTTAACCTGGCCAAGCTCTTTCTCACTATATTAACGGATTACAGCAATGTTCTCATTTTCCGTCAATTTTTGCGTCCAGTCAGTGTGGCAACTTAATGAAAAATATTAAAGTGAGGTTATTTGTCCCAATCCAATATTCTTACTGTATAAACCATGTTGTAACCAAAGTTTACCGTGTAAATATTGAGTTGGATGTAATTAATCTAATATAAATAAAAACATAATCTTAAAATTCTAAAAAAAAAAAAATATATTTAGGTTGGTAGAGTTCATTAACGTTTGTGTTGTGAATAAGTTCAAAGCGCTTCCGGTGTAAAGCGCAGTTAAGCTAACCAAAAATTTGCAAAAGAAATTTGCAAATAAATTCATCGATTTTAATTGTCAGTGGACTAGCATTTGTAACGCAAAATGAGCAATTTCGAGTTTTACGCATGCCATTTGGCGTCTCTAACGCACCAATAACATTTCAGCGTTTAATAAATAATCTTTTCGCTGAATTAAAAGATGAAATAAACCTAAATTTGGATGACATTTTGATTTTCTCTGACAAATTGAAAATAGTCTAGACACTTTAAAAAGAGTGTTGGAAATCTTGGAACATGCGCATCTAAAATTAAATATCGAAAGATCTTATTTTTTTGAAACCAGCATAGATTATTTAGGATACGAAATTAGCTTAGAGGGAATTAAATCTGATCAACAAAAAAATAAATACTGTTGTAAATTTTCCAAAACCAAACACTTTACATCAATTACGTCAGTTTTTGGGATTAAGTTCATATTTTGGAAGATTTACTAAAAATCATGCTATGATCGTTTCTCCTTTAAGCAACTTACTAAAAAAAAATATATTTCTTGGACTTGGTCAATAGCACAAGAAATTACATTTAATGAAATAAAAAAAATAAAACTTACTAACATCTAGACCAATCCTTAGTGTTTATGATCTAAGTCTAGAAACTGAACTTCACACGTATGCTAGTTCATCTAAAGTTGCAGGAATTTTATTACGAAAACATGAGAATGTTTTTAAACCAGTCATGTATTTTAGTAGGGCTGCCAACAGAGACGAAAAAGTTTTTCATCATAATAATATGAACTCGAAACATTAGCCGGTCGAGTCAATAAAAAGTTTTAATAATAATAATAATAATAATAATAATAATAATAATAATAATAATAATAATAATAATAATAATAAAAAATAATAATAATAATAATAATAATATTAATAATAATAATAATAATAATAATAATAATAATAATAATATTACTGATCAAGAAAAACATCGATCATGGGCAGAAAAACCACTGCACGGGAGACACGTCAACGAGGTTGGTCAGGAATATGTCGACAATTACGCGTCGAACTACTGGCTCGCTTCGGGACAAATGTTTCCTGAAACAGAAGGATTCCTCTTGGCTATACAAGACCAAGTGATCCCAACCAGAAATTACCTTAAGTATATTGTTTCGGATCCCTCAGTACAGAGTGACAGGTGTCGATATGATTGCCAAGCGACAGAATCCATTCAACACATAACGGGAGGATGTCAGGTGTTTGCACAAACAGAATATAAAGCACGACATGACAACGTTGGAAAAATACTGCACCAAGAACTAGCAGTGAAACTAAATCTTGTGGCGACGGAGAAAGTTCCTTACTAGAATTACGCACCAGAGCCAGTACTTGAGAATGGCGAATATAAATTGTATTGGGACCGTACTGTTCTCACCGACCAAAGAACTGTCAATAATAGACCGGATCTTATTTTAGTGGACAAACGGTTAAGAAGAACGACGCTTATTGACGTGGCCATACCAAACAACAGCAACCTACAAACGAAATCCAACGAGAAGATCGTAAAATATCGAGACCTTCAAGAGCAGATTAAAAGGCAATGGGAGATGCAATGTGTCAAAACGGTTCCAATAATAATATCGTCAACGGGACTTATTCCAAAAGCTTTGTTAGAAAACCTTAAACAACTAGGACTAAGTGAGCACCTCTACAAAATCATGCAGAAGGCGGTGTTACTAGGGACTGCACGGGTCGTTAGGAAGTTCATGGGCACAGAAGACCGACCACCATCCAGGACCCGATAACATGGAAAGGGTCACACCAGAGCTCAATCCTTTTGATATCTAGAATATCTGGGATGAGTGAATGTTCCCCTTTGAGGGAGTGCGAAGGCCACATGGCCAAGTCGATAATAATATTAATAATAGTAATGATAATGATAATGATAATGATAATAATAAAATAAAATAAAATAAAATAAAATAAAATGAAATGAAATGAAATGAAATGAAATGAAATGAAATAAATAAAATAAAATAAAATAAAATAAAATAAAATAAAATAAAATAAAATAAAATAAAATAAAATAAAATAATAATAGATTACTGAAAGGCTTTCAAAAGTAAACAGGTTAGTTTCAACATATTCTAAACGCTGTAGCTTCGTACAGTTCGAATGGTCAAGTGGAAAGGTATAACCTAACTTTAACAGCTGCCATTAATACTGGTGTGTCTGACGAAAGCGAATATGTTTACTGTTACCCGATGCAGTATGGGGTATAAATAATTCTACATAATCTAGTACAGGGATGACACCTCATTATTAATGTTTGAGTTTGACGAACTAAAACACCCTGATTTAGACCCCACTACTGCAGAAGTAGACATAATACAAGATTCACAAATTGTAAAAGTAAATGGATAAACAAGCATTAAAAATAAAACAAAATTTTGACTCAAAAAGAAACTCTGCAAAATCTTATAAAATACTTCGGTCTGGTTCAGGAAATGCACATAAAGAAGTGTGTAGAAAACAGGTATTAAATTTGGTGGACAAAACCACATTAATAAGGTTCATTTAAATGACAGTTATACAATTTCAGCTCTAAAAGGCATGAAAGGGTATAAAAAAATACTCCGACACTGTCCCAGTAGACCAGTTAAAAATATATACTGGTGGAGTTTGGGAACAGTCCCATTCAGATAGTGCAGTAAATAGTACAGACGAACTTATAGTTCTCTTAGAGGATTAAAAAAAATATATATATTAAAAGAAAAATAATAATAAAATGAAATAAAATAAAATCAGAGCTCTAATGCGAGCATAAAAACAAATAAGATTAGAATTCTAATACGAGCATAAAAACAAATAAAATCAGAGCTCTAATGCGAGCATAAAAACAAATAAAATCAGAACTCTAATAGGAGCATAAAAATAAATAAAACCAGAGCTCTAATGCGAGCATAAAAATAAATAAAATCAGAACTCTAAAGGAGTATAAAAACCAAAAGTACGTAGTAGGAGAGCTCTATTAAGCATTACAAAATGTATATTATTAAAACCTAATAATAATATAGAAAGCTCTATGAAACATAAAAAAAATGAATGACAAGAAAAATAAAAAAATAAACAAACATTTCTTTTCCTTCCGACACTTATACTACCTCAGATGTATTAATTTTTGTTCACAGAGCTGGGAACCGAGAGATTCGTGAGAAGAAGACGAGGACGTCTAACTGAGCAGGATGGCCGAATGTAACGGAAACCCCTATTTACATACTTAGTTTTAGTATATATTATGTCATTGTATTGAGAATATAGTTACAATTTGTATTAGGTATATTGTTATAACATCATTTCATTATTTTCTAAATTGTTGTCCACATATACTTATAACACTCAGTAGATAATATTTTGGTTTGTTTAGTCTACATAAAAACTAATAATTTCTTTGGAAGGCATAGGTGATTCGTATCACTGCGTGTTTAGCTTATGTAACCCGATCCGGGAGATAAAAAGGTATATTTACGGTTTTTGTTAGATCATTATTTTTGACCTGAGAGTTAGTCAGTTGAAATAAAGCTAGCAATAGAACACGACCGCTGTTTAATTTCACTTTGCCGTTACACTTGTTATGTCAAGATATTGAAAATGACAGTGAGAATTGCCAGTTTTCCATGAAAGAATTACTTGACAAACTGAAGTCCTATTTACCACATGACACTGAGCCATGTTCAAAAACGTTTTTTAAGAATAGATTGAAAAGAAAATATCAAGGTAAAATAATAATTACGGAAATTCCTGGAAAACCGTCAGTGATCTGTTTAAAGAATAATTGTGAACAACTTGTGTCCGATGAGTGGTTAAACCAAAGAGACAATAAAAATAAAACACTTGAAGAAGAACGCATTTCCATTCTGAAGGCAGCTGCCCAAATATTAGAAGAGGATATTAGGGGAATGGTTAGTAACTTGGACGAGTATCCTTCTTGTGAGGATGTCAAATCAGGAGGAAATTAATTTTTTCCTAATTCGCTTAATGTTTTCTTTGAGGAATTAGTATTAAAAGGAAAGAAGAATCCAGTGTATCACACTAAAGTGTCTGCAATGAAAAACTTTTTAATCTCTTTGGTACGCGTTAAATCTTTTCTATCATCTGTGATGTTCGGTCTAGGAATTCAGCTCCATCGCAAATATGCATCACGATATCTAATTGATATACTTGCAGCTCTTGGTGTGTCTGTGTCTTATTCGGAATGTTTGGCATTTGAAAGGTCGGCGATTATTAATCACAAAGACTCTATACCCAACGAAAGTTTTGTGCAGTTTGTATATGACAATGCAGATTTTTAACGTTAGAACTATCGATGGACATGGAACTTTTCATTCCATGGGGGGAATAATGTGTTGTTCGCCTTCCGTCAGCTCTAATCTTCAAAGTATTCCTAGGCAGAAAAAACGGGTTCTCGCATCAAATATTGGCAAATTTTGGCAGTGTACCCATACAGGTAAGATCTTTAAACCTTACATATGGTAAAAGTTTCTTATACTATCAATCTTTTTATTACAGTTCTACAAAAAACCTGCAAAAACTGGACTTAATCGTATTGTAATGAAATCTATGCAAGAGGAACAGAGTACTAATAATGAACATTCAGCATTGCTACTAGACACTTTGTGGATAGCTGGTAAGGTCTTGTCTTTTCCAACGGTATCCTGGAGTGGATTTATGTCTACTCTTAAGTGTGACTCCTTATACATCGATACAAGTATTATACCATTGCCCTTTATTAACTTGGACCCAGATAACTTGAACACAGTATCTACAGCCCTTTTATTTGCTGCCGAAAAAAGTAAACAGTATGGAAAATCATGTATTGTAACGTTTGACCAACCACTTTTTCAAAAAGCTGTAGATATCGTAGAAGGTTCAACTGAAAGTGATATTGTATCATCTGTTATTGTAAGACTAGGAGGACACTTTGATGTCTTTTATGGGAAGCGTTGGAAAAATTATGGCCGGAAGTGGTATAGAAGAGTTGTTGGAAACTATATTTGCAAAAAATACTGTACCACATATGATGAGTGGCCATGCTTATTCTAGAGCTTTACGAGGACACTTTCTGATATATGAAGCTTTAATTTTACTTATGTTAGATAACCCGGAAATTCTCTCATTGTCCGAGGACGATATTCAGAATATTCAAAATTTGTATGAGAATCCCAACCTAAATATCATTAAAGAAAATAATTTAATTGTGCAAATTCAAGAAAAAGTATACAAAAAGATTGATGACTTAGCTAACACCAGCGGAACTGGAA
Source organism: Pissodes strobi (assembly GCA_016904865.1). Classification (NCBI taxonomy): domain Eukaryota; kingdom Metazoa; phylum Arthropoda; class Insecta; order Coleoptera; family Curculionidae; genus Pissodes; species Pissodes strobi. The sequence goes on along the minus strand of MU184815.1, from coordinate 12,774 downwards.
AGTTATGGGCAAATTACTGGAATTTAATCAATTTGATAAAACTTTTCATACGAGCTGAAATAATGGGAATCTGGTGGCTTCACATTCTCTGCATTAATCGCATGATTCCTGTATTTTATGCTACTGGACACTTTAACTATGCCAAATGTGCGCATCTGTATTTACTACAAATGGAAAAATTGAAATTTATCAATGACGAAGAATATCATCGTTTTATAAGCCAAGGATTATTTACCATTCGCCGAACGAATAAATCTTGGTCAGGAACATGGAGCGATATGGTTATTGAGCAGAGTCTGATGAGAGCAATGAAAACTCAAGGAGGCCTGACTCAAGGTCGTGAATTTTCTAATTCCTCTTTGGATATCAAGTGTGTCATCTTGTATCCCTATTGGTATATCTCTGGAGGAATTTCTTGAAGTAAAGTCGGTATCTTCAGATCAGCATATTGAATTAACAAACGCTCGACAACGCCGAAATGAAAGTGATCTTAAAAAAATTTCTGAGTGGCTTCAAGATCACAACCCCTTTAAGTGCTCAGAGTTTTTGTCGATTTCAACAGATTTCAATTGCTTCTTCTGATGTAAATTGTCATAAGGCTCAGGAAATTGGTGAAGTCCTTTTTAATAGTCATATGGGAAAAAAAATTACTGATATTCAATGCAAAAGAAAGGAAAATATAAAAAATTTTGCTTCCATGAACAGTCGCATCAAAGTAAACAATACATATGTAGACTTTAACCCTATGCAACTTTTTAACAGGATCATTTGTTCAAATAAGACACCGGAAGAAATAAAACATTGTTTCAAATTTGAATTATCGCCATACCCTTTGTCACTTTTTAAAGATGGTAATTTGAGAAGAGGAACAAAATCTCAACTGCTCCAAGAACTTGATAAGATTCATAATCCCGAAAGTAGTTCTCAGTCAGATGATGTTTACGTTATCGACGGAGGATTTCTTTTACATAAAGTCTAATGGCAAAAACCAGCCACTATGTAAGTTATGTGATCCACAACTATAAGAAGGATTGTGTCATAGTCTTCGACGGATACTGTGAAAATATTATGTCTACCAAAGACAGTCTACAACAATGCAGATCAAAGGGAAGCATAGAAATTTCCATACATGCCCAAGCTTCAGTAATTGTAGCACAGGAGGATTTTCTAAAGAACAGCCAAAACAAAACACAATTTATAAAGACCCTTCAATCCTATTTTCAAGACGTAGGTATAACTGTGCACCAAGCGGAGAGGGATGCTGATTATCTGATCGCCTTAACAGCTGTAGAACTATCCATGTCAAGAAACCACGTCACAGTTGTCTCAGAAGACACCGATATAATGGTTTTGCTTATACATCATTCAAAAAATAAAAACATATCCATGCTTCGCCCGGGAAAAGCAGCAAAATGTGACAAAATATCAAAGATATGTGACGTACAGGACAAACTGGGACCTGTGACGAAAAACATATTGTTTTTACATGACATATCAGGTTGTGACACTACATCTTTTATATTTAATAAATTCAAAAAAATATGTCTGTCGCTACTGAAGAAAGACAACGATCCCTCTCAAAACTTAGACATATTTTTGGATAAAAATGCAGGAAAAAGTGACTTACATCAGTCGGGATTAAATTTTATTTTGAAGCTGTATCGCTGTCCAAAACATATTAATAATATTAACCTTTTGAGGTATATTTCATACAATAGAATCGCATCAAGACAAGGACACAACTCTACATTACGGGATCAGTTGCACAAACTACTGTTTCTTAGCGGATGAGGAGGAAGATAACGCTCTGGATGGCGATGTATAAGCAGTTTTTGGAAATTGCGAGTCGCCGGCGCCGCCGGCCGCCGGCTCCGCGCCGGGAGCGAAAATAAAAAATTAAATATGTGTCTAATAAACTTACCGACTTGCTTCTGTTATTATTACACAGTCGTTTAAGTGGATATAATTCATATTTTGCGCAAAAAATGTTATAAAGTTGGAAAATGTACAAAAAAGACTTTAAAAAATAGATCGGTCTCTGTTACTACTCATTTTAGAGAAAAAATGTTTTAAGATAAAATATTGGGAACTTTATTCCGTACAAAAAGTTTTTTCGAAATAAGTTACGGAAACAGAGATATTGTAAAAAAACAAAAAATTCCAAGATGGCGTCTATTTTTTTCAACCTTCCCCCACTGGGACCGAATGGGACTTTTGGGAGGTTAAATAGGAGATTATTATCCAAACATTCCCGCTGAGATCGGCTTGTTACTAATTTGTTTCACCCTAAGCTCCAGAATGACCCTGCTATAAATAATATGAGTTGGCATTAGCACCCATGAAATTTAAAAATTTTGTTAAAGTTGCCTCATTCTGTCTCAATAATTTTAATGGCGAAAAAAACATATAATTAGTTCAAGTAAAATGAAAATGCAATTTTTAATAATCTCATAGCAATGTGTGTCAATTAATTTCAAATGCCGTTTGAAAGTTTTGAATGAAGAGTATAAATAAACATGAATATCTGAGAAAAGTGAACAAATAAAATCCTAGCCTTGCACCTTTTAGCTAGGGTTGCCAACTGTCCCGGATTTTCCGGGACGTACCGGATTTGGAGTTATAAATCACCCGTCCCGCAGGCATCACTTGCGGGACGCTGATTGTCCCGCAAATGACAAAACATAGAATTCAAAACAAAAATAAATACGCAAAAGTATTATTAATCACGCGAAGCGCGAATTCTCAATATATTTTCAATGCACTTATTATCTTATGAATTATGACTGTCCATCGATGTTCCTATTCAGATGTATCGTTATAAAATAGCTAAAGCAAAGTTAGCCTCAATAACGTGTCAGATCGGTTTTGTCGTTTTTTCCTCAGAAACACATAAGTTGAGTGTTTTTACGTAATTTTTAGACGTTTTTTATTTGCGGAAATATCAATATAGTAATCAATTGTATTGAGGGACAGTGTAGCGAATAGGGGTGCTGGGTGGGTTGAAAAAGTGTTTAAATATAGGAAATATTCAATTATTCAATATTAGAGGCGGGAATTTAAAAGAGTACTGCTAACTTCACGCATGGCCCTCCGCTCGCTTCACTCTCTGCGGAGACGCAACCAAACAAAACTACCCCAAAACATTAGTCAGGCCAAAATACATAATTTAAAAAACTGAATTGATACTGTAGAAATTTAATCTTATCGAGGGGCGCGCAAAAGACTAAAATTTCTGTCAGTTTTTTTTTTCATTTTGAGCATGCCTTGGATTAGTTTGGGTTAGTTTTCTTTGGATGCGCTCCCGGAGCGAGCAAAGCGAACAGAGGCTCTTGGGCGAAGTGAAATATTAGAAGAAACTGAATATTTTCTAATTTGTTAATCCGTCCACCGTACCGCAAGACAGTTGATTACTATTAGGTTTCCGCCAGTATAAAAAACGTCTAAAAATTACGTAAAAACACTCAATTTATGTTGTTTCTGGGGGAAAAATGCGAAAATCGGTCTGAGACGTCATCTAAAAAATAAACAGGTTGAGAACCTCAACCATCGTAACGTAAAGGCTGATTTTCATATATGTATAGGACTGTGCACCGACTATGCGCCTACCATGCTGCGGTCACCGACTATGCGCCTACCATGCTGCGGCCGCCGGCCGTCGCGGATATTCTACTTTTTCACAATAGGATTGAAGGTCGTAGCACAGTCCTATATGTGAAAATATAAATAAGAGCTTCAGTGCGTTTTATATGGAACATACAAATTTTTGATTTACAGTGACAACGACACGGTAGGTGCACAGTCGGTGCGCAGTCCTATATATGAAAATCAGCCTTCATGCAGCTCCGTGCTGAAAGTGCTGAGTTGAAAACAAAGTTCTTACGATGAAAAAAAGGTCCGACTACGGTGTCTTTTCAATAAATAACTGCGTCCCGGAATGGTGCAAGGCTGTCCCGGATTTTCAAGCCCCAAAACCCGCAAATGGCTTTTTAAAAGTTGGCAACCCTACTTTTAGCCCCAGCAGACAAAATAGTATATTATGATATAATTGTATAAGAGGGCCTTTAAAGCACGTGCGACATATTTCATAACACGACGCGCAGCGGAGTGTTTTGTAAGTCGCAAGGGCTTTAAAGTCTTCTTATACACGTATATCATACGCTATTTTTTATTACGAATGCATCATAATCTCAAAAATGTTTTAAATATTAAACTTAAGGGATATATTGACGAATATATTAATCTGTCACATTTGACATGATCAAATATTTCTATAGAAACCTTTCAAAAGGTAGGTGCATCATAATAGTTATTTTCCTAACAAGTGCGCAAAGTGATACTTTTCCGCACGCGACTGATGTTGACCGAACGACGCCAAGCGGAGTTCGGTCAATCAGTCGAGTGCGGAGAAGTCACTTTGCGCAAGTGTTAGAAACAATATTTTTTTTCTTCAAACGTCAGTAAATCCCTCATTACTCGACTGTATAGGCGGCCGTAAAGTTTCGTTTTTCCTCCGCCGGAGCTTTACTTTTCACTTTTCCGACGGCGGACGTAAAAGTGTTGTCATAGCAACATAGATACAATACAAACAAACAACAAAATAAGCGTCAACAACTCAAGATTTATTAAACTACAATTTGTATTTATCACTCAATTTGTGACTGCATTTTTAAAAATCACTAATTTAGGAACAAATTGGTAATTATTTAATCGAACTTACTCATTAACTGCTTATCAATACGGGATTAAAACGCAATCGGAGACGCAATCTTAAAAAAATAATTATTGTTGACAGTGTCCACTGACAGCTTTATGTTACATTACTATAGCAACAACCTATGCCTATTCACCAACACCATCGGTCTAAGCCGCCTTGCGAGCCCACTTATCTTTAATAATAATAATTATTATTACTATTAAAAGGAGATGTTTTTGCATTAATTTGTCGACATTTGAAAAAAAAACAGCATATTTTATTTGGAGGAAAAGTAACTTTTCATGGCTTGCTCTCTATTACCAGCCTCACTCCGATCGGCTGTTAAACACGAGCGCGCCATGAAAAGTATCACTTTTCCTCCATATAAAATAATATACTAGTCTACGAGCGCGGTCCAAACAAGCACATAATAATAATGACCCGTATTTAAATAAAATAAGAAGTATCTGTCAATTATACCTACTGTTGCTTTACATGACTATTATTGTTGACATGACATAACTTAAAAAGGTATTGTAGTATAACGAACCCGGGTCGATTCAACATAGTTGAACCAGATAAGTAAAATTGTGGTTTGCCTTTATTTTGCCAATGATCGTCAAATTAGATTAAAAAGAAATGGATTAAAAAGAGGACCAATACCTACGTTGTGTTATTATTATATCTTGCACAATTTTACTCACTCATTATGCGCTTCAACGGAACACATTTAGGGAAATTTGAGGGAAAGGTGCGTCATGTAAATTAAACCACTGATTCCTAATACGCCTAATTTATTAAAGAAAAGCGTGCCGGACTCAGCCTGGAATTCACGAGGGGAAAGAGTACGGCAGAGAAACCCTCGATCTTAATTCCTAAACCGAATTATGCTGTATAATCTATTAGTATTATAATTAATTGAATTACTGTCTCCCGTACCACAATTTGTAGTTCTACACTTATCACAAAACATTTAAAACTGAAGAGATAGCTCTTCGGTCGGGAATCGAACCCGAGTCTCCCGCGAGCCAGACGCGGATGTGATAACCACTACACTACCGAAAAGGGGTGTTAGTTAGCCAGTCGCTGCTGGAGGGTACTGAGGTCCTGGGATACGGAGGCTACTCAGCTAAAGTTGAAATTAGGGCCAATATCTCTAGAATGATCATTACATTTATAACTAGGATATTCTCCCGTCAGGGTAGGAAAATGTTAGTACTTTCACAAAAGCTCTTACTTGCAATCACAGTCATACTAAAACCAAAATTCCAGCACGAAAAGACAGCAAACAATACATTTTTGTTTTCATTTAAAGCAGTGTTGTTCACAGCATAAAACGATTTCATTAAATATATACCATCAAATATGAATTATCAATGAGAATAAAAGAAATAATAATTGTGCAAATTATGTTAATAACAATATCAAAATATATACACACGTTATGCCATCAAATATGAAGTATCCATGAAAATAGAAGAAATATTTATGCACATTATGTTAATAACAATATCAAAATATATACACACGTTATGCCATCGAATATGAATTATCAATGAAAATAGGAGAAATATTTATGCAAATTATGTTAATAACAATATGAAAATGTATACACATGTTAGGCCATCACATATTAATTATCAATGAAAATAGAAAAAGATTTATGCAAATAATGTTAATAACAATATCAAAATGTATACACATGTTAGGCCATCAAATATTAATTATCAATGAGA
>MU184814.1:119702-131988 GCA_016904865.1 Pissodes strobi | reverse complement strand
TATGCGCAAACTCCGGATGGTTTGAAACCGTTTGAAATCGCTGCTAGAACAAACCTTATATCGTTACTAACCACTAAAGTATCCAAAAATGGTAGTTGGCCATTATTTTCGACTTCATAAGTAAATTTATTGGTCGGGAAACGGCTGTTTAGTTTTGTTACAAAATCTTCAATATTAGAGTTTTTTTGTCGAAAATCGCGAAAATGTCATCCACATACCTGTACTGACTACCTACTAACCCAAACTAACCCTTGGAAAATATTTGGACTGGCTGATTTCATTTTCAAATTTACTCATGAAAAGATTAGCTAAAAATGGCGATAAACAATAGACCATTGCCGTGCCTTCAAGTTGTTGCCACTAATCGATATATTCCCAATGACTCCTTCCACTACGACCAACATAAAATTGCCAGCTTTCATTTTTTAGTACATTGTATGGTTAACTTTCATCTTAGCAGAGAAAGATTTAATATGGAAAAGGAAGCAACTAGAAATATAGCGAAAGTTAATGGTTTCAATACTAACTTAATAAATAAACTAATTAATAGGCATTTGTTTAGAAAGACCATACGTGATTCTACTTATTTCGTTAATCAGGAAGAAAATACAAAATATGTTTCGATACCGTATAATCCTCAGTATACTAGTAGAATCCAAAACGTTTTTAAGGAAGTAGGTTTAAAACTAGTATACCAAACTTAGTTTAACATTAAGAAATTATTAGATGGTCCAAAGGACAAAATTGAAATTTTAGAAAGAGGTGGAATATATGAAATTGGATGTATGGATTGTAAACGAGATTCAAAGAACATATAGCTCATTTAAAGTACGGTGGAACAGAAACTTCACGTGTTGTCGAGTATGCTTTTGATAATAATCATAGAATAACAATTAAAAATTTAAAATAAATTCATAATTTAACTGATAGGAGATCATTAGACGCATATGAAAGTATGGACATTATTAAATGTAAGAATAGTTTAGAGATAGAGGGTCTATTCGCTATAGTCCATTGTATTGGTTGATTGAGCGTGTTTAGTGGGATTTCAGGATTGGTTCTTTTTAGTTCCGCTTGATTAAGCAAACAGTAGCATAAAAGAGTTAGGTAGATTTTGATTTTAGTTTTAATCGTCTCCTGATGATGCTAACATGGTGAGCGAAACGTGCGTTGGATGAAAAAATTCTGTTTCGGTATTGTGGATAAAACTCTGTTTCAGTGGTTGATTTAGTAGATGAGGATTTATCTCGAAGGTTTTTGCAAGATTTGAGTGATGATCATTATTAAGTTGTTGATATGGTTTTATAGATCTTGATGTGGAATGTCCAATAATCTTAACTATCTCATGTCCATTAATACCAGCTTTTTAACCCAGTCCGATTTTTTAGGAATACATTTTCGTCCACTTAAATGTTTCGTTAATTCCTATAGGATTATTGTTGTGCCAATTGAAATATGGGTTGGTCGGCCGGGTAAATTTTTGTGGTATAATCTTACTGGGCAGATATATGGATTGTCATTGTATTTTATTAGGCAGCCATTTACTATCGCAACACTTTTTTGACCCTACATGACATGTTTTCGAAAAAAAGTGTTATATTCTAGGCGGTCAGTTAATTCCCTATTATTATATTTTTCTTCCCTAAAATAATGTATTTTACAATTTGCTGCTTCACCTTCTCTCGTTTGTATGCAACAACATTTTTGGATTTTAATTCCATATTAATGTCATACTGGTGATTTAGATTTGTATCAGTGCGACGTAACTTTCCCTAAGCTATTCTATGATACTTTACAACTGCGAACAGTTTGTAGCATTTTTTTCGTTATGCTCCACATTATTTTAATTACGTACTATTTATAATCGTCCCCATTTTTTTCTTCATATTGAAACCTCACTCCATCATTATTCTTGCTACATCTTCAGTTCACTGCTCTGTGTCCAAACCAAATTTCCGTTTTCTGCAAAATACTGCGAATTGGTTTCAAATTGATGGTTGAATTTTCCTGATATTATGATGAGGAACTGATCTTTCTGTTTCGATGTTTATATCTGCTTCGCAAATACTTCCGAAGCGCGACATACTATTTTTATATTATAAAATTTGTTTGTCCACTTTGAAAATCAGCTGACAGGATTTTAGAATTTTCATTTTACTTCTCAGACACAACACCATAATACAATGTTGCTATGGTTACGATGGAGACAATTGATTCCATTAATTTATCCAGTTATATGTTCCCTTCCTTTTCATTTAGCCGCTAGGAAACTACGATTTATGATGTTTTAAATGAAGTTATTTAGATATGAATGGAATTATCATGTCTTTAAACTATCCCAATTAAATCGAGCGTTAGTTTTTCTAAATGCATCCTTTATAATTTCCTCACAGTTTTCATCTTCTTGACATTCTACTAAATCTGAGATATTCGACTTAAAAAACTCGATGATAAATAGTTTTGACCAGCACATAAAAGTTATTGTATTAACACTACTTGTGACTACATACATGATATTTATTTTTTTAAATGTTTCTATGTATGGTTAAAGCTGAAAATATTCTTAATAGAATTGGGCCCCTACGGCCAAATTCTTAATAGAATTGGGTCTTTACGGCCAAATTCTTAATAGAATTGGGCCTTTACGGCCAAATTCTACAGTTTTCCTAGAAAATTCCAAGTGACCATAATCTTTCCTATCAACAATAAGTGAATACTTTAAAAATATGCTTATTCCTGGTTTACTGGTAAAATTTCCTGTAACGCAGATCTTTCATTCTTACTGAAATAGAGTGGTAATCGAATGTAGGACTGTTTTTCGAATGACAATTTTCCGAAAGACAGTTCTTCGAAGGACAGTTTTTCGAATGGACAATAATTATTCGGATGGATAATTATTCGAACGGATAGTTTTTCGAAAAGACAAATATTCGAAAGGACCGTTTTCGAAAATATTAAATTAGAGAAAACATAAAGATAATTTTAATGTAATTTATTAAAATTGTTTATTAAACATATTATTTACAGAAAATTATTAGAGTTTTCCATGGCCCTCCGCTCGCTTCGCTCGTTACGGGGGCTCGATCAACAGGAACTAACCAAGTGCTAACCAAAACTAACCGAAGGCTAACCCAAAATTAGAAAAAAAGGGTAAATTAATACAAAAACAAAACAACTGTCACGACCGACGGGAATCGAACCCGCAGCGCCGGAATGACAGGCAAGAACGCTACCTTCTACACCACGCACCATGCACACATTTTGCTAAAAGGGACTAACCCAAACTAAATTAAAGATTCGAAAAATGGTCCATTCGAAGAATTACACTTTCGAAAATTTGTCGATTCGAAGAATTGTCTTTTCGAAGAACTGTCCATTCGAAGAAATGTCGTTCGAAGAACTGTCGTTCGAATAATTGTCAATCGAAAAACCATCCGGATTCAGTGGTAATCGTCTCATGATGATGCTAACATGGCTAGCGAAACGCCCGTAAAAATTGTGTTTCGGTATTGTGGATAAACCTCTGTTTAGTGCGTTTTGCCAATTGGGTGTAATTCGAACATAGGTGACTTCCATTTTTACATCTGGCTTCATTACTTTCTTTTTTGTAGGTTTGATTCTTTTTTTTCTGAAGAATATTGCTCTTATTATAAATATGTTCTATATTTATCTGACAAAATGCCTTTTTCTCCATTTCATTTACATGCTTTTTGAAGAATAAGGGCGCTTCGGCTCTGGCCCCAGGGTGTAAACAGTACAAGTGCTAATTTAGTGACCCCAATGAAGCTAAAAAGCCTAAAAGAAGGGATCGCGGAACAAATCTGCCCCCGTAGTAAAGAACAAACAAAAATCTAAAAATGAAAAAGTTAGTAAATGCAATTGAAACAGTAAAAACTCGTGCACTTTATCAAGTTTTGAATTCACTTTGACAAGGCGACAATAATAATGTCATATCGTTTAATTACTGGATTTTTTTTTAGCAAAGGCAACCAGATGTTAATACAATTCTCAGAAGCTGAAGCAAAGCGTTCATCTTTAGGTAATAAAATTAAAGCAGTTTCTTTAATTTCACGTTTTAGAAAATGGTTCCTTTGCTAAAATACTTGAAGCGTTCCATTGTATTCTGTGATTGTTATCAAATGCATGTTGACAAATATGGTCGTAACCAGGGTAGAGGTAGTTTATTGTTGTTGTTGTAAAACACACTTATGTTTCTGTAAGGGCCAATATGTGTGGTCTATTTGTTTGTAGATATAGGCGTACCGAATTAATGTTCTGTCTCTTCTGTTGCAGAAATCTATTCTAGAATGGTTCGGTATCCTTGCTGACTGTGAAACTTTGCATGAAGAGCCCCCAGGGCCACCCGGCGGCGGCGGCGCCCGGAGATCCGAATAGCCGGGGAGTTTACCTCCGGAATCTTTTGATCCCGTGACCACCATCATGTCCATATATTACGAAATGTGAATTTAGTACGAATGTGAAATATGTTATCTATTCGTGTTATTTTGTCTGATGAACCAGGAATATAAGGAATAAGAAAAAAAAAAGAACATTAAACCTATATTAATAATACACAATTCCACAAATCATATATTTGTCAACATGCACATGATAACAATCTCAGAATAAAATACAAGTATTTTAGCAAAGGAACCATTATCCAAAAAACGCAAAATTAAAGAAAGAGCTTTAATATTATTAAATAAAGATGAATGCGTTGCTTCAGCTTCTGTTAACTTCAATAACACCTGACTGACTCTGCTAAAAGCAGAAGTTGATAAGGGACAATAAATCTTTAAACAAAAATCATTGCATTCTTCCTAAACGCATAATACCAAACTAGAGATATATAGCAAAAGACCAGTAACCAGTAATTAATCGATATGACATAATTATTGTCATCTTATCAAAGTCAATTTAAAACTTGACAAAACGCACTAGATTTTTACTGTTTTAACTGCATTTACCATTTTCGTTCTTGACAACGGGGACAGATTTTTTCCTCGAAACGTCATTTTCCAGTTCTTTTAGGTTTTTCAGCTTCGTTATGGTCAATAAACTAGCATTTGTGCTGTTTACACCCGTGGGCCAGAGAGACGAAGCGGTCTGATTTTTCAAAAAACGTATAAACGAAGGGGGGAAAAGAGCAACAATTTGTCAGATAAACATGAATCCTCCACAACAATATAGACGATAGCTTTCTCTGCATCAATTAAATTTTCATGACTTTTCTTTCATGTTTAGGAAGTGAAATATGCTCTTGCAATTTTATCTTTTGCCTTAACCCCCAGTCAGATATCTTTTTAATTGTCATGGTCATGGCCGCCGAAGAAGACCTCTGTTTATTATATAAATATAGTGATTATCTGATCAGTTCACTCATGAGCTAATGATGCAAAATGTGATCCATAACATCCATACTTACATATCCCAATAGTTGCATTTTTCTTGACTGCTACACCAGCAATGGTCTAATAATTTTTAAGCTGATAAATGTGATTTCAAAAATATCAATAATATCAGGAACATTTGTTGAGAGCATTAATACAGGTTTCACAGTTTGACGAGCTTTTCCACGTTAATATTTCCGTAATACAATTATTATTACCTATAAAATTGGATGTCCGCGATTTGTTTTTGTGCTGTTTGATAAAATAGTGTATACTCTTATCTTCATGTTTGTTTCCGGATTTGGTAAAATGGTATTTATTACCCAACTTCCATAACTGAGTAATTTTTACTATCTCCATTGTTCCATACCTTATTTCAATATCTGACTGGTTTTGCTCAATGAACATTCCTTGTTATTACTTTTTGTAGAACGGTATAGTTCTATATGCTTAACTGAAGTTATGATTGAAGCTTAATAATTTCTTTGGACTCCCGCATCTACCCTGCTAACGCAACTTAGAATTTTCCTCTCGGGATTTCTTTTCTTAGACATTGCAAGATAACTTTTATTAATTGCTCTAAAATTGTTTTACTTGCGGTCCTTTTTTTCATTAAATGGTTTTTTCTCTTCACCTCCTTCCGCACATTTAAATTACTTAGTTTGTTACTCATTTTTTGGAGTTAGACTTTATTGCCATGCTCGGTCGAGATTTTTCTCACTGAATATTTCTGGAACCCTGGCATTCAGAAAGCTCCTTGCTTTATTGAGTTCTATCTAATATTTAAAACTCTTCTACATAAGCAGACAATTGAAAGAAGCTGATGTGATCTAAGAAAAATGATAACAAAAAAAGTAATTTTTACTAAGGTATTTTGGCGCAAATTAATTATGGTTAATTTACAAAATAAAACCCAAGCAGAACGAAAATTGTACGTAGCACAACATACGCAAACAGGCTAATTCCGATTATACTAGGCTTCCAAAAATTTAATATTTTATTAAAAAAAATCCTCGGACATGCCAGTCAGTTGCTAAGATACGAAACAATAAATAATTGATATTTTTCTTTTAAAAAAAGGTGTATACTCTGATCATTTTGATATATATGGAATTGGTAGTTTATCTTAAACTAATATTTTTACAAACTAAAATCATATAAAATATTAATCTGCTCACGAATCCTACCTGAATATCAGCCAATTCATTGAGTTTAATCTGCAGGCGATCTCTTTCTAATCTCAGCATTTCAGCCTCAGTAACCTTTGCTTTTTGACCATCCAATTCTTTTTTCATATTTTCAATTCGTTTTTTCATCGCATCTCTCTCGCTCTTGACATTCTGTAACTCTATTTCCAAACTACCAGCTATTGACTGAGTTTTCTTTAACTCTAAACCTAGGATCAATAATTTTTAATTACATTCACAATAATTATTGAAACTATTTTCCCCGGTGGTATTTCCGTTAAATTTGTAAATAATTTAAAAATTACGTGTACTGGGTGGCCCGCTTAAGAGGGGCCTATACCTTATGTCTAAAACTACGAAGGTTGCACAAAAAAAATTAAATACAAAAGTTGTTCCTAGTAAAATGATCTTTATTTTTTTTGTATCTTTTTAATCGTCACTTTTTTATATACAGGGTGGTCAAACAGAGATATATTTTTTAAATGCGATACCTTATATTTAATTACATTGTTGATACCCTGTATATTGTCGGATTTTTGATTGGCCATTTTATTAGCAATTTCAATTATATAACATAGTACGGGTCTCTGACTTACCGTTTTGGTTTAATTGGCAGATACAAAAATTGGTTAAAATATTTAAATTACTAAAATATGAAACTGGGAATTAGGTTCTATCAACTTGTTCACAACCATTTTAAGGCGTTGTTAAAAAGTTATATTAAAAACAGAATATCAAGCTTTGCACGATGTTGCCAAATTTCGCAAGTGACTTATTTCTACGTCTAAATGTCTACGTAAATGATAATAAAAATTAACACTGATTACAAGTAAAATTAATTAAGTTGAATTTTTAATATGTCCGCCGTTTTGAGGAATACAAGTAGTATATGCTATATCTAAATGGTGTTTTTTTGAGACGTAATTCGATCCATTCAAATAGTTTATTGCCGCGCGAACTCATTGCTGCACTTCCAAAACTGTTGCAGGTTTATCTTTGTAAACCATATCTTTCAATGATTCCCACAAAAAAGTCCATCGTAGTCGAATCTGGACTCCTCACTGGCCAGGAGATGGTTCTGTCTTGTCCAATTCACACTCTGATATTTTCGTTTGAGAAACGAATTATTTCAGCACTTCGATGGTAAGAATATAAGGTATAAGTGATCGAAATTTGTTCCTTAATAAGTTTAAATTTCGTACGCATATTTGTGAATCCTAAAATTCTAGATCTCCAGATTGCGCACCATACTTTCACGAATCTTTGCCCCTACTTGTTTACTTCAAAAACACATTTTTATTTTCTGAACTCCAATAATGCGTATTTTTTCTATTAAATAACACGGTACACGTTGTAAATATTGATTTTCAAATGATATTTTGAAATATGTTATCAAAAAAATGCCTATCCATTATTATATGGCGAACATTTTTTTTTCGTTTAATTTGTCTTTGAAAGAAACATTCAAAAATATAATGTGTGTTTCATTTAAAAAAAAACACTTTGCTTGACAACCCCGTATATAAAAAGTGACGATTAAAAAAATATAAAAAAAGATAAAGATCATTTTACTAGGAAAGGCTTTTGTATTTAATTTTTTTGCAACCCCTGTCGTTTTTTAGATTAAACGGGCCACCCTATACACCCATACTCATTACACATGTACAAAGAAACTATAACAAAAAGACTAGACTATTTAAAGTCAATAATGTAGCTTTTGCACTCGTTCAGCTTGCTTAAAGGCTTGTTCCATTTAATTCGGTTATTAATTATTTACTTGCAGTTACCAAAATTAAATTCTATATGTACAGGGTGGCTCGAATTCGAGTCTATGTATAGGTATCTCGAAAACCGTAAGAGATACAGTGTCGGTCAAATTAAGGCAAAATTGCGCATTTAGGTGCTTAATAATGTGCCGTTTAGAAAACTTTAAAATTCCGAGTATATCCGGAGATATCCGGAAAAAATAGTTATTTTTGTTACAAGTATCTAAATGGAGGTTTTCAGGACGAATCATTGCTGGAATAGCAGATGAGTCCTGAAAAACTTCATTTAGGTACGTGTGACAAACACTATTTTTTGTCATACGCTCCCAAAATTTAATTTTTATTTATACGCTTTTTACAATTCTTCAGAATGCCTAAATTTGCAAATTTACCATAATTTTTGAAATCATGTACGACAAAGTTAGCTTAGAATTTGATATCGTAGCAACTATTTGACAATTTTGTCATGTCATTCGAAATTTTTGACATTTAGACATATTCAGGAATTTTGGAATAGTCCGTAAAGGTTGCCATGACGACTTTTAGGGACTAGGCCTAAAAAGAAGCATTTTACGGGCTCAAATGAGTCCGTAAAATAGCTATTTTTGGGAGCGTATGACAAAAACCAATTTTTGAATAATCGTTATATTTTTTCCTGGGTTTATTTAAAAACGGATTTCAAATTGAATTGCACTTTTGCATTGTAACTTTTTCCGCTCTATTCAATGGTGGTATCCAGTTTGAAATCCGACGTTTGGTTTTCAAGAGGCAATCGTCAACTTTCTTTTTTTAAATTCGAACTTTAATTTTTTTATCGTTTTTCAGATGACATTGACGTTCTTAATATGAATATGTTTCTATTTTTCTTGTTCTTTTTTTTAATTTCTGTTTTTACTTTTTTTAAATTATTTATTTTGCTTTGGGATAATTTTGAATAGTTTAAGTTACTTTTGAAATTTTTATATTTTATAAAATATATTATTTTATTTTTTTGTATTATTTTGTTCAGTTAGTTTCATTAACAAATAAATAAAGTAGAAATGGAAATTTTAAGTATGTATAGTATCACGTAGTATTATGATGAATTGTTGATATTGATCTACGTTATTTTTTTTGTTGCTTAATAGTTGAAAATATTTTATCTTTGCACTGAGGAATATATTAGCATAATAGTAAGGACCACATTCTCATAAAAGATAAACGAACCTGTTTATTTCATTTTACTATTTTTTATTTTTATTAAAAATAAAGGCTCCGCTTTTCCACTTAACACAAAAACAAAATAAAATATTTTTTTGTCATACGCTCCCAAAAATAGTTATTTTACGGACTCATTTGAGTCCGTAAATTGCTTCTTTTTAGGCCTAGTCCCTAAAAGTCGTCATGGCAACCTTTACGGACTATTCCAAAATTTCTGAGTATGTCTAAATGTCAAAAATTACCAATGACATGACAAAATTGTCAAATAGTTGCTACGATATCAAATTCTAAGCTAACTTTGTCGTACATTATGATTTCAAAAATTAAGGTAAATTTGCAAATTTAGGCGTTCTGAAGAATTGCAAAAAGCGTATAAATAAAAATTAAATTTTGGGAGCGTATGACAAAAAATACTGTTTATCACACGTACCTAAATGAAGTTTTTCAGGACTCATCTGCTATTCGGGACTCGGCTAATGCCTCGTCCGGAAACAGCAATGATTCGTCCTGAAAAATTCCATTTTAGGTACTTGTAACAAAAATAACTATTATAGAATATGAAAATTCGAAAGTAACTTAAGCTATTCAAAATTACGCCGAAGCAAAATAAATAATTAAGAAAAAATGAAAAATAGAAATTAAAAAAAAATTAAAACACATATTCATATTAGTAATGTCAAAATCATCTGAAAACTGATGAAAAAAAAATAAAGTTCGTATTTAAAAAAGGAAAGTTGGGGGATGCCCCTTAAAGACGAAACGTCGGATTCCAAACTAGATATCACCATTGGGTAGAGCGGAAAAAGTAGCAATGCCAAAGTGCAATTCAATTTGAAATCCGTTTTTAAATAAGCCCAGGAAAAAAGTTAAATGATTTTTTAAAATTTCGATTTTTTTCGGATATCTCCGGAAATACTAGCAATTTTAAAACTTTCTAAACGTCATATTGTTAGGCACCTAGATGCGCAATTTTGCCCTAATGTGGCCGACACTGTATCTTTTACGGTTTTCGAGATCCCTATACATAGACTCGAATTCGAGCCACCCTGTACACAGCACAAGCGAGATATAATTTCTGGAATTCAAATGATGTTTTTCATATTTAAGAACATATGGTGTCTCCAGTGAAAATTCAGTTTAGATGATGCGGGTAAGAAAGGAGGATAACTTAGAGAATTACTACTTCACTTATACTTATAATAAATAAATTTTTCTAATAATTATAATATTAATAGCGTATTTAAAAGTGGAGATATTTATAAATTTACCTGAACTACGATCTCCTTTGGACATATTCTTCACTTCCCGTTCTAGGTCGTCTACTCTATCTGCTTTATTCTTAAATTTCTGTAACTCTTCCTCCATTCCTTTCATCATCTTCACTTTCTGACTTAAAATATCTCTTTCTTGCATAACGTTGTCTAGCATGTCAGATCTATTCTTTAAAACTTCTAGGTCAGCTGGGAGATCTTGATACTGCAAAAGCTGTTTTTCTAGCGTGTGTACTTTATTCGCAAGCATATCTCTTTCTTGGGTTAAGTCTTCAAGATTTTTCAGTTTATCTTTTAGAGTTTCCATTTTTGCTGTGTCCATATCAAATTCACTGTCCTTGATTGCCACCCTGCTGCCAAGTTCAACTTTCAGTTTCTCGTTCTCGTTCTCCACTTCTTTCAGTTTACTGCAGTAACGTCTCAATATTTCCACTTCTTTCTTTATTATTTCCGCTTCTTCTTCTGGTGATGGATTTCCGCTCCTCATTATGTTGATTTCCGCTTCCAATGCCTCGATTTCTTGTTGACAGGAAACTGGCAGAGACGGATTTGCCACGGTTTGCAACTTCTGAATGAGTTAAAATTTAAAATTAGTATTTAAAATAGATAGCAATTAAGCGAGGAAAATTAGGTTAGTTACTGCTGCATGCTCACTTTTCATTTAGGTTATGTTTCTTTATCTACTTTGGCTACTGACATTACCGAATTTGTTGATTAAATGGTAATAAATTTTTCATGCATCATTTATTAGCAAATTGATGCTAACCGCAAAATCAAAATTAAAAATAGAAGAGAAAAAAATCTTTAAAAAAAATAGCGTCCTAATGATAAGTCTTTTTCAACCAGTCACGAAAACCATACATGGGACGGTAATTTCCAGCAGCATAATTCGTTTGCCAACATAGTAGGTTATACCAGAGGTTACAGCCTTTAAAAGTGAAATTGACAACTAGAAATGACGGTCCTTCGTGCGGTTTTCTACTCTACGTGAGTACAGATTTTCTAATAAAGAAAGCTAATAAAAATTCAACATGATTTGAAATTGTTATTTTTAGATGCTTGATTTTTAAAATTATATCGGCTATCATTTATTGGATTATGAATTTGACGGCATAATCTATGCCAGGTAATTGACGATATTGCCTGTAGATAAAGGAACACAGCCTTAATTCCGCGAGACTGAACATGCAGCAGTAACGTGTCTCTAATTTTCCTCAAGAGAAAGCAAACAAATGTTTCGTGAATTTTATGGTTTAATAGAATCTATTTAATGTTTTCGCAATCACAAAAAGCGCTACAATCACATATAGAAAATTTGCTTCTGTTCAGCCCGGCGGCGCTCCGCCGTTGAGTGACACTCCTTAAAAAACGCTGAAAAATGATAAATTATTGTTTTTGTGACATGTACCAAAGGAAAATCACTTAACGAACAACGCAAAAATCGAGTACATTTTTATAGGTTCATATATATA
>MU184814.1:99395-119602 GCA_016904865.1 Pissodes strobi | reverse complement strand
ATATATATATATATATATATATATCTAAAGCACTGCTTAAAAGCGATGAGGGCTGTTAAGTAAAAATGATCTTAGAATTTTTGGTTGACCAAACTGGTAGTATTTTCTTTTGTAAGTTATTTTTAACGATTTCTTATGTGTAACCCGAAAGAAATATATATTTCATATTTAGTGAAATAATTGCCTATTACTATACTTACTTTAAAATTATCTAGCTCTTTTAAGCATGCGTCAAGTTTCGTTTTAAGGTTATCACGCTCCTTTGTAAGTTCTTCAATTTTATCTCTTTGTTCCTTACACAAAGCTTCGGTAGCCTACAATGAAAATCCAATTAATAATCGTTGTAAAAATACAAAAAGAGGAAAAATTTTTGAATAACTGAAATAAGTCGTGGACTAGATAACAAATTTGGTCTATCCAGGTCGTTGACCATTGAAAATTTTGTTGTTGAAAATTGTTGTGCCAAGAAATTTGTTTTTTTAAATGTAATACCCTATATATTGTCACGTTGAGTTGTCCGTGATGCCACGTCTTGGTTGGCGTGCATGTTATACATATAGCTCAGAAGAAATAATAAAGAAGGTACTTCGGTAAAACAATTACAACGTCTGTTGATCAATGACTTAATGAGAAAATAATAACGTCTATTGGTTAAAAAGTTAATGAGTTTACATTATATCCGATTACAAAACATAATTTATGCTTAGGTTTAGTTATTTCATGAGGTAATTATCTAAGGTTCTTGGTTCATCTTAAGCACCATAACTGTTTAACTTTAAAAATCACTTGACATTTAATTTTGACAGATCTATCGTAGATTCGCCTTTAATACTCTTCAGGCAGATATCCCCGAAGAAATACGTTCCTATGACTTACACTTATCGAGCTGAGTCAAAAGATTAGGATATGGTCAGAGCCCCTACAACGTCCCTGTGGACTGCAGTAGGTAAGAGCGGAATATGTGAGTGACAAAAGCGTCTCGGATTGATGGTCCGCTTGAATATTTATATCGCAAAATCTACTGTCTACTGTAACTTAGGGGTTCATAATTGCTTGCGCTATCCCCTCGCGTTGTTTAAAAATTACGTCAAATGTTTACATAATATTTTTCAAGCTCAAGTTCAAACTTACGATAGGGTGATAATTAATTGGTAGTTGAAATGTTTCTAGTAGTTTATAGTATTTTTTACATTCGGAAAACAAACTATACTACTTAAACTACTAAAACTAAACACGCTAACTAAAATTTTCGTTACAGGAATAGAACAACTGAAACAATGTGCTTAGGCGTAATTTTCAGACGCATAATTGACATTTAACTAACTAAATGTTGAAATTGTTGCCTGGTGATTTCTTGACAGTATGCCAAAATTAATATCCAAATAGTCTAATACGTCTATACAACTAAAAAAAATTCGATTCTTCTGATTGTTTCTTAATTCCACTGCGTAACTCTCCTAAAATCGTTAGTTTAGTTTTATATTCTCCATTTTTAAAATAGTCTGATAAAAAAATACCTTCGGGATCAAATGCAGAGAGCTGGTGTATTTATCAATACGTACTTGACTGCGACCCTTGGTCTATTGTGGCTCACATCTGTGGTTTTTACTAGGCCAGATGTCCTCCTTTTCATGAAGTCGATTAGCTTTCTAGAGTGGATAGTTTTCAAATCAACAAGTGTAATTTGAGAATTTTCAAACACTGTTTGTTTGGTTCATTCTGGTTCTTCTGGTTTCGTCTTAAGGTCCTATCTTATTCATGTGGCTTCTTAGCCGACAATGGTCAGTGTACATGCTGTCGGCCAAGCTGAAGAAGTTGTCTGGTTCTCTCTCCTGATGACAGATTCACTGCAATCTTTAAATGAGTTAGGCCCGGTAACTCTCTCTATTTGTCTAAAAATTGCTGTTATAGAAACATGGAGATGGTTTTTTTAGCTGAAGCTGTGCTGTAAGCTATTCCCAGTACTGGTTCTGGTCCTATGAAGGCCGTTGCGGCTTCGCAAGAGCATCAGCTTTTTCGTTGACTTCATATCCTGTATGTCCAGATATCCAGATCAGTGTAAGTTTATTTTCTCTACATAGTTTGGTGAGTAGTTCCTAGCAGTTGCATACTGCCTTGGATAAATAACGGCTAGATTCAAGAGCTTTCAAAGCCGCTTGATTGTCCGAGAATATTTTGATTGACTTGCCTTTCCGGTTTCTATCAATGAGCCACTATGCAGTCATATCAATGGCTTGAACTTCAGCCTAAAAATTATTGCTTGTTTGCCTAAGGAACATTTAAGTTCAACCTTACCATTTTTATTTCATGCAACTGCTCCTGTACCATCATTGGTCTTGGAGCCGTCAGTGAACCAACTATTTTCTGATGTTCTCAGATGTTCCGAGTTTTTGACCCGTTCGTTCCTTTCTGGTAGGAGGGCATTATAGGCATGGTAATAGTTAGCTTTGGTAGGCATAAGATTTGATGTTAGCCCCAACATACTGTCCCGCTCGCATATTTGTAAACAGGAGACGCATTATCCATTCGATTAATTCCGCCAATGCCCGAAAAACATTTCATATTTAGAAGACGAGTCCGCGCAAGATTGCCTGATACGTCTGCTGTTTACATAGCCTCTTAAAGCAACAATTGAATAGTTCCTGGGGTTCTTTTTTGAAATTAAAATTCATTGTGTGAAATAATGAATAAAGAAGATAAAATAATGAATTTAAAAAAGGTTTTTACACTCCACTTGCATTTGCTAATTTTTGTTTGATTTGTGAAATTATGTGATCTATCATAGAGGTTTTTTTGAAATAAAAAGCCTAATGCGTCAATTGCCAAATGATTATGATTATAAGAGCATCAAAGGCAACGATAAAATCCTTTGCAAACTAGCTAGTAAAGAAGATCTGGAGGTGAGTAAAAAATTATATTACCTAATTAATTATAGTATAAGTAGGTAGGTAAGATTACAAAACACGATCAGAGGATAGCTAATTTTTTTTTCATGAAAACTTGCTAGGTTTTCAGTTTTTTTCATTTGATCGTATAAGATAATTTTCCGGATATATTTGGGGCAATTTATTAAAATAGTCTATCTCTACCTATTTCTTATATTTCCTAATAGGTAGATCCCGTTATATTAAGGTAATATAAGGTTAAGGATTAAGGAAATAACGTAAAAGTCAGTTTGTACCGTAAACAGTAATAAGGGTCAACGCCGTTTTATAAATGAGTAATTTTTTCTTTATTTTAAAAGGCTTTTTATACAGGGTTGCCGTTAAGTATAGAAATGGTCAATTATTTTGAAGATCACCCTCAAGGGTTTTTTCGGGATGCCTAATTCACTGGTCATGTTTGCAATGTTGCCAAGTTTAACGCTTTTGTGATAATACGGCAGAGCTGGGCAGTAGGTAGCTACCAAGTAGTTAAGCTACTTTTTTGGAAACTAATAACTTATTTAGACTATTTTTTTTAAGTAGCTTGTAGCTGTAACTTTCAGAATTTCGCTCCATGCATTCATAAGCTACTTTGAAAAAGTAGCTAGCTACTTTTAGTAGCTTAAGCTAGTTTTGATAGGTAAAGTTATTTTTATTCCTAAAGCTACATTTATTTTTTTTCAAAAAAAATACTGTCTAGTTTGAAGTTGTCTGGGTCTCTAAAATCTCTTTATTCTTCAAAAGGACTCGATATAAACACAATCACGCATAACGCAGCTTAGCTATTTTTTTAAAAGCTAGTTAAATTGCTAAGTAACTTAACTACTTACAATTTATATTAGCTTGTAACTTGTAGTTTTAGCTACTTTTTTTAAGTAGCTGGCCCAGCTCTGTATTACGGGTAACTTTATTTTTTATATGGAACAAGAAGTAGTGTTTTCAGAACTTTAGTCCGCTTTAAGAACGTGGTAATTTTTTTTTTGTGAACTGATTAAACTCAACATTTCGGGTTTATAGTTGATGGTGCATTGGTGCATCACTGGAAGGAAATGAGTTAATAGAAATACTTCAGCCTAATTCGCACTTTTCCTTTAGAAATGGGTATCTGATCTGGAAAGTGTAACTAGAGAAACCTGAACCATTGAAAAAACATTTAAAGTTCCCACTACTGCAGCGAGGAATGTTTTTAACCGTATTTATAGGTGTCATTTAAATAGGGCTACAAAAGTTAAATCAACAGGAACTAAACAAAAAAAAGTCGAGGAATATTGATTGTTCAGCCAAAATTTTTATTACAATAAAGAAATTCTTTCAAAGGCCCAAGTCTCTTATAAAATCCGTAACTTCAGTAGAATGGCCTTGTTTAATAAAATTTCGTTTAACACATAATCATCGAATAAATGTTATTGAAGCACTTTGTGAGAGGCCTTTGGGATCAACAGCTAAACAAAAATTACTGGATCTGTTTAATAGAGGTTATTCTGCAGCCACAGCTTACTATACTTATTGTATGGCTGAAATGGGTGACGAGTATGAAAACTTTGCGTTTGATAGGCACTACATACCAACAAAAACGGATGTATCTAACTTGTGGAAAAAGAAATTTGAAGAGGATTTTGGTGAGCGTACTGGGTCTAATATGTTGCTCAAGTTGGAGGAAACATTGGCTTCTCATACAGCCAAAACTGGCCTATGCTATAAAATAATAACTTTACAGGATAATTATGCTGCAGCTATTTGTACACCACGTATGCAACGTGCGTTAAAGATACCACAAGCAAATGAAATTATGTTTGTCGATGCATTTTGATGTTTATGACCAAAAAAATTTTTTTGTGGTACAAAGTGCGGCGCGGCGGGAGGATTACCCGTTGGATGCATTTTAGCTAATTGACAAACAAATTATCTATTTGTTCTTGCAGTTGAAGGATTACTAGAAATAATGCCATAAAAAATTCGACCGACATTTATCTTGACAGATGACGATTTAGGAGAGAGGAAAGTGCTAAGAAAACATCGGCCAGAAGCAAAATTGCTCTTATGCCTTTTTCATATAAAGAAGGCGGTCTTGAGATGGATTTTAACGGCGAAAAACGAAATACCGCGAGATTTGTCACAAAAATATTACTCCCTATTTAAGGAAATTTTACATTCCAAAACACAAAATGAACTAAACGAAGCCAAATGAAATTTCTCTGAAAACTGTGCCCATGGAAATTTAAAGAAATAATTAGGCAATCTGCTCACTCGTAAAGAAACTTGATGTATGCTGTACATAATGCATTTGAAGTTAAGAGGAAGCGACACTAACTTTGGGTTGCCCAAAAGATGGTCGAAACATTGTAATTTTTTAGTGTTTATTTTCCGAACTTTTGAGCAACCCTGTATATGAATTGCCCAAAAATGTCTTTTTTAGATCAATTACCTACCTTGAGACTTTTAATCCTCAATCATAAAGTTTTATTTATTTATTTTATTGCCCTATGGGTGTGTTTCAAACTCAAAACCCTGTTCTACTTACTTGTATGCTACCTACTTTAACAAATACATACTCATATGTAGCATTTAGAACTAATATTTACAAAGAATAGGAAGTTTATGTTGAGAAAATAAGAAAACTCCTATTTTTACCAGTACCTATAATGCACTACCCTCTACGTTTTGGTAAGTACACCAAGAAGTATTTTAAATTATCGCAAGAAATTCAAAATAACACAAAATATCTTATTAAAAAGTTTTAGTAAATAACAGACGTTTCAGGAAAAAATCCATCTCACTCGTCTGCTATATACAGCTCTTGATTCCGCAAACATTTTTGCAACTGACACGTCTGCCGTTTACCAAGCGGTTTTGCCTAACTCGTCTGCTATATACTAGTCTACTTCGGCTCGCGTCTTATGCCGGACGCGTCTCCTGTTTACAAATATGCGTCCCGCTCATTAACGTTTTTCAGCCTATTGGGCACCATGATGATAGCATGCGGATTATGGTGTCACCGCCTGTGACAATCTATACGTAACCCATCTGGCCTCCCTCTCCAGTACTGTTTGGAGAGGGGACATATTTAGAAGACACTCAAGCGCTGCCGTGAGTGTGGTACCGAACACGCTTGTCTTCGTAAGGTGGGTAATTTTTGTAGGCTCTTAGAGTACCAAGCTACTGCTCCATATGCTATCATTGGTCTTATTACCGCCATATATAGCCAGTGCATTTATTTGGGATGTCTGCCCCATGTTTTGCCGCAAATGCATCTGCAGGTCCATAGTGACAGTTTCGCTTATCCGCAATTTTATCTAGATGCGCATTCTAGCTAAGTGTTTTATCTAGGGTAATTACCAGATGCTTCACTGTGGTCTTGGGTCTTCCAGCATTCTCTTCCTTGTGAACGGTATTATAACTGTTTTGTGCGGGTTTACAGATAGTTGTTCCATTTCACACTGCTCATAGACCACGGGGAGCACTTCTTGAAGATCCGCTGAGATAGTTATTTGCAAGTTGCTTCTTATAAGTATTACTAGATCGTCCGCGTATGCCTGCACCTCCACATCCCACAGCGAGAGGACCGCTAGCAGACCATCCATCAGAAGAGACCACAGAAGGGGCGACAAACCCCCACCCTGCGGACATTCACTTACAACTCTGAATCTGTAGCCTACCCTCTGTAAGGTTCTTGTGGCAATTCTGAAATACTCCTGATCAAGTTCCTTATCTGTGGTTCAATCCCTCTTTCAGCTAATGCTGTGTATAAGGATTTTGGGTTAGTTTGGGGTATCAATACATATATCGAGGCAAAAAAAATAATTGTTGGTCATTTAGTTTCAAGAGGTTCACAATAAGAAAAAAGGTGCTCTTTTAATCTAATGAAATATACAGCGTGCGTCATTTAATGTAATTCATTGAGTTCCTGAAAATAACGGCATTGCTATCGCATGGTTTATAGAGATGCACTAAATTTTTATTAAATTTTTTCAAGAGTTATTCCAATTATTCCAAGCTTTGATGTGTTGGGCAAAGCACTTGGAACTTCAATATAATGATAACGAAATCATTACAGTAATAGGAGCCAAGTAACTGAAACAAAAACAGGGTGTGTGGAAGATTCATTGAAAACTTAGAAGAGATAATTAATTCTACATGGAAAAATAATTGTGTTAAAAAAAGAATTTCAATTTCAATTTTTTTCAATTTCAATTTATTCAACAATATATAACATAGTACATAAAAACTATACATTATGATTAATATAGTTAGAACAAGATGGACATTAAATATATGTGTGTTCAATCACAACACTTTCCCAAAACAATTATATTATATTACTAACCTACAGTTATATTTAAGACACAAAATTAAAATTACCCATATACCCACATTCAGATAATGACATCAAGAGAATAGTTATCACTGTTTTTTTATCCAGTTAACAATGGCTGTTCTTATTTTGTGATAAGGTTTTGTTTTGAGGTCCACAGGCAAAGCATTGTTTGGGAACCAGGAAGCAGATGTGCCTTTGAATAGCTGACGATGGTACAGAAGGTATCAAAAGGTTTTGCCGCGTACTATTTCTGGTATTGAAAATATGACCTAATTCATGTCTACAGAGTTAGTAAAAAGAACCGGAACGCTTAAATATCTTCAAAATCGTTAAAGCTACATTTACAAAATTCGGTACCTTGGGGTTTCCGGGCGTGCGGAATTGAACCATAATATCGGCATTGTTGCCAGATTTCCGAGTTTTGTGCTACACGGAGTCATTTTGTTATCTTAAATGGAACGCCCCATTTATTTTTATTGCAATAAATTGGGCGTATCAAATTTAGTAAGACCCCAAATTTTCAAAATTTTAGCTGTTCTAATTGCTGAGATGTGACAACAACGCATTTTTAGTAAAAGTACCGGAACGCTCAAATATCTTCAAAATCGCTCAAGCTGCATTTACAAAATTCGGTACTTAGGGGTTTCCGGGCAGGCAGAATTGAACCATGATATTTGAACTGTTGCCAAATTTCCCATTTTTGCGCTACACGGAGTCATTTTGTTATCTTAAATGAAACGCCCCACTTATTTTTATTGCAATAAATTGGGTGTATCAAATTTAGTAAGGCCCCAAATTTTTAAAATTTTATTTCCTCTAATTGCTGAGATGTGACAACAACGCATTTTTAGTAAAAGTAAAAAATACCGGAACGCTTAAATATCTTCAAAATCGCTCAAGCTGCATTTACTAAATTCGGTACCAGTGGGTTTCCGGGCATGCAGAATTGTAATGATATCTGCACTGTTGCCAGATTTCCCAGTTTTGCGCTACACGGAGTCATTTTGTTATCTTAAATGGAACGCCCCATTTGTTTTTATTACAATAAATCGGGCGTATCAAATTTAGTAAAACACCAAATTTTCAAAATTGTATCTCTTTTAATTACTGAGATCTGACAACAACGCATTTTTAGTAAAAAGCACGGGAACGCTTAAATATCTTCAAACTCGCTTAAGCTGCATTTACATAATTCCGTAACGGGGGGTTTCCGGGCAAGGGGAATTGAACCATGATATTAACACTGTGCCCAGATTTCCCAGTTTTGTGGTACAAGTAGTCATTTTGTTATCTTAAATGGAACGCCCCTTTCGTTTTTATTGCAACAAATTGGGTGCGCCAAATTTAGTAAGATTCCAAATTTTCAAAATGTTATCTATTATGTGCTGAGATATAACAACATCACATTTTCGAGTACGTGTACCGCAAAACTGGGAAAGCTGGCAATAGTGTCAATATCATTGTTCAATTCAGCATGCTCGGAAACCCCTAGGTACCGAATTTTGTAAATGCAGCTTAAGCGATTTTGAAGATATTTAAGCGTTCCCGTACTTTTTACTAAAAATGCGTTGTTGTCACATCTCAGCAATTAAACGAGATACAATTTTGAAAATTTCGTGTTTTAATAAATTTGATACTCCCAATTTATTGCAATAAAAACAAATGGGGCGTTCCATTTAAGATAACAAAATGACTCCGTGTAGCTCAAAACTGGGAAATCTGGCAACAGTGCCGATATCATGGTTCAATTCTGCATGCCCGAAAACCCCCAGGTAGACCGAATTTTGTAAATGCCGCTTGTTCGATTTTAAAGATATTTAAGCGTTCCGGCACTTTTTACTAATAATGCGTTGTTGTCACATCTCAGCAATTAGAAAAGATAAAATTTTGAAAATTTGGGATCTTACTAAATTCGATACGCTCAATTTAATGCAATAAAAATAAGTGGGGCGTTCCATTTCAGATAACAAAATGACTCCGTGTAGCACAAAACTGAGAAATCTGGCAACAGTGCCGATTGAATTCCGCACGTCCGAAAACCCCTAGGTACCGAATTTTGTAAATGTAGCTTTAAGGGTTTTGAAGATATTTAAGCGTTCCGGTTCTTTTTACTATCCCTGTATAATAAGATGTTTTGATCATAAATCTTAAGATGGCTTTTATATATAACTGATCTATAGATAGTATTTCGGCTTCTCTCAATAATAAATCTGTTGGATACCCTCTGTTCTTAAAGTACATGATTTTTAAAATATATTTTTGAGCTACATATAACGCATTTATAACATTTCTACGAGCATTACCCCATACAACTAAACCATAACTTATGATAGATTCCATCAATGAAAAATATACCATTTTTTATGAAGTTATGTCCAAAATATTCCTTAACTCATAAAATTTATAAATTAACTTTCTTATTTTTTTGTGATATAAATTACATGGTTTTAATAAGTCAGATTTTCATCAATAAGAATGCCCAAATATTTAACACTTTCTTTTCTTTTTATTATTTTTTTACATTTACAATTATTTGTTTCCATAATACAGTTGGTTTCGTGAACCCTAATACAGTGGATATATGGAAGAGTACCTTGAGTCAAGGCAAAAGTCACAAAATTAGTTTTATCTACATTTAAAGAAAGCAAACTACAGTCATACCAATTCTTAATTTTGGATATAGCTTCCTCGGCTCTTCTGAAGGTAGTCTCCCACGTACTCCCACTTATCACAACGACAGTATCATCAGCAAAACCATAAATACCTCCCTCCTCCAAAACCGAAAAAACACTGTTTACATAAATATTAAATAATATTGGCCCCAGCACTGTACCCTGAGGCACACTATACTCTAGATTAGCATAATCACTCTTTACATCTGCAATTTTTACCTTTTGGGTCCTTTGCCCTAAGTATGACTTAAAAAATCATTTGCCAATCCTCTTATGCCAAAGTAATTCAATCTGTCTAAGAGAATATGGTGTGCCACAGTGTCAAACGCTTTTGCCAAGTCTAAAAAGATTCCTACAACTTTCTTCTTTGAGTCTAAGCATTTGATTATGTGATCGGTCATCTTACCCAATGCATTATCGGTGTTTGAGTTGCTTTTGAAGGCATACTGGTTTTCAGATATTAAGCTGTACTTACTCAAAAACGTAATAAGCTTATGCTTGATGCATTTTTCTATTAATTTGCTAAGTGTACTAGCGAGTGCTATTGGCCTATAATTACATGGCATTGTAAATATATATTTTTTGAAATTTAAATATTTTACTAGTTATGGCTTTACTAGTTACTAGTTATATTTAATTTTTTTTTCTACAAACGTCACTAAAAGTACAATTTTTAACGCATGCTGTCAGTGTCTAAAATGTCACTTTATGGCACTGGTGCTAAAAGTAATTTACTTTTAGCACTGGTGCGAAAATATGAAAATGTTTTATATCAGACTGAACTTGCCCCTAACATTTTTCAGATCGCACCATCTAATGAAACGGTTGTACGAAAACACGTATTGTAGCTTACTAGGCAATAACTCGAAAGTGACTTTATTAGCAGCTTCTTCGATATCCGCAGGAACAAATTAATTTTCATGATCACTTTTAGTCTAAGAGCTAGTGAACCATCCGAGTAACCCGTTTCCCACAAAGCTAGAAAATTTTTAAATTATGTTTTATTATCGGTCAATTATGAAAATACAAGTCTGGCAGGCATCTCGCGGTTGCGTCATCATCCCTTAAATTTTTGAAAATGTCAAAAAAATTTTTTTTTTAACTTTCTCCCACAAGGCTACAATTTTAATACGTTGTAATTTACATAAGTTTAAGTGTAAAAAAAAATTGACAACCTATTTTGAGGGTTGCAAGTAAGTGCCAGACGATAGCAAAGTTGTCATCGGGATAGTAATTCATAACCTGCTCCCACAAGGCTGAAATTTTAAGGGCATATTCTATCAATAATTTAAAACGTACATGTAAACAGCCAAACTATTTTGACGGTTGCAAGTGTCTGCCAGACGAGTATATAATAGTCATGACGCTCGATGGGAGTGCGAGCGTATCAGACTTGTTCGAGTTCCAATGTCAGAAAGAGAGAATACATCTATTGTGTATAGGCATTCCAACAGTAATTTAAAGGAAAAAGTGAGTGCTCATGAGATGGTGAGACGTATCTATATGAGCGAGTGAGATGAAGGAACCGGTAAGACCAGCTGGTCATTTAAAACGCAGTCAGCATTGGCTCAGCTTATCCACTACCAGCTAGTCCTCTCTACCGAAATCGGAAAGTTAGAATGTCCACAGTCGAGTGCGCATCGGTATTTTTTAATAGACGGTTAATTTTAAAATTAATTTTCGCTTCAAAATCCTCGATAAATTCCTCCGAAGCCACGGCTATCGCCCTAAAAAAGTCCGAAATTTCGGATTTTAATACAGTTTAGCCATTTAAAATCGTTTTTAGACGATAAAAAGTTTATTTTAAATTAAACGAACTGTCAAAAGTATTAATCATATGCCCAGACGCTTAAAACAATATTGAGTCATGGCCCTCTTCTAAAATTTGCACGGCACTTTCCCAAATCAAAGGATGCCGCCGCAAGATGACTAGCTGGTAGTGAATAAGCTGTGGCAACGGCTATACATTATTTCTCGGCGTGGCACAAAGCTATTAAAAAATTATAATAATATTATTAAAAAATAATTTATTACTTATTAATTTTTACTACTAGTGTTAATTATGGAAGCAGTGAATATAATTTGTGTCATATGCAGACTTGATATTTGCCAAAAAACAACAAAATGCATTGTCATAATTATGTAGTTAAAAATAATTCAGTTGTTTCGATTTTTAATGATAACTTGTCTTGCATAAATCACAAAGAGGCAGACACAAAAATTATACAACACATTTGACATATCAATGAAGACAATCGGAATATCTTAATTAAATCATCAGATACTGATATTTTAATTATAATGCTTGGAAATATGGACAATTGTACATTTTTTTGGAATAATTTCATGCACTGACCAGTTGTAAGAAAAATTTAGAATATCAAAAAGCTCAAAAAACTTAGGAGTGCTTATATAACATGGCGTAGCTGTGAGATTTTTCCAGTTATTGAAAAATTTGTCTGTGAAATTTAGGGCAGCAAAGGAGTTGCTGTTAACGAAATAAGATATAATAAATTTATGATCACTTATAAACCAAAAAATAAGAATGAATCATTTAATAAAAAATATTTAAATTACGATTCATCGAATTTACCACCGTGTCAGTCCGAATTACATGAGCATTTTCTACGCGCACAATATATAACGAGTATATGGAGTAATGCCAATTTTAAAGTACAACGTTAAAAACCAGAGAATAATGGATGGATTATTGATGATGATGTGAGGGTAACACTGCTCTTTTACAATCCGATCAATCTAATAACATTGAGTCAGGTAAATAATTTTTGTGTTTTATTTGTACGCATAGTGTTTGTATGTTAAAAAAAATTTCCCTCATTCCATTTTATTAATAAAATTTTTTACTTCTTTTCCAGAAAACGATGAAACGATAGATAATTATCATTTTGGTTCAGAAGATGAAGACTAATAGTTGCCATAATAATGTACAAAGACCTATGGAAACTAATAAGTTTCAATAATAAATAATTGTTAACATAAATAAACATTTATACTTAACATATAACTCTGTTTTTCTTTAATTTCAGTAATCCTTCATCGTATCTTGGTAATATAATACAGCATATTCTCTTTTTCTGACATTGGAACTCGAACAAGTCTGTTGCGCTCCCACTCCCGTCGAGCGTCTTGACTATTATATACTCGTCTGGCAGACACTTGCAACCGTCAAAATAGGCTGGCTGCTTACATGCACTTTTTAAATTATTGATAGAATATGCCCTTAAAATTTCAGCCTTGTGGGAGCAGGTTTTGAATTACTATCCCGATGACAACTTTGCTATCGTCTGGCACTTAATTGCAACCCTCAAAATAGGTTGTCAATTTTTTTTTACACGTAAACTTATGTAATTTACAACGTATTAAAATTGTAGCCTTGTGGGAGAAGATTTAAAAAAAAAATTTTTTTGACATTTTCAAAAATTTAAGGGATGATGACGCAACCGCGAGATGCCTGCCAGACTCGTATTTTCATAATTGACCGATAATAAAACATAAGTTAAAAAATTTCTAGCTTTGTGGGAAACGGGTTACTCGGATGGTTCACTAGCTCTCCTACTATTCCATGTCACGAGATTTGAAGTTAGATACTTGTCAACAAACGGTCGAATTTTCATTACCGTAGCAACAATAAACTTGATGAATAATTTGATTTCAAAAAGATGTTTTATAAATTTAATAACGTAAGAAATGCGTTGATTTATACTTTGAATGGTGTTTGTAGAAAAAATAGTGTATGATATATGTGCTAAAAGTGATTTTATTTTGTTCGAAGGGATGGGACACTCCGCCTTCGGCGTCGTGTCCCAAACTTCCCTTCTCACAAAATAAAACGTCACGTCACACATAAATAACTATCATTATACTGGGATTTAATCTTTCGTGATTTACAAACTAATGTTTGCTAGAATTTTAAGATATGAGGCAACAAGATCAGCCTAAATATTCCAATGTTTCGATAAGCTATACATTCCTTTTCACTTAATATAATAGCCTTTTCTCTATAGCTAAATTAATATAATAGTACACACTCACCAATGTACTCATACATTCAAATAATCTAAAGAAATCAAATAAAAAGTATGGAGCCAATAACACTGAGTACCTACCTGTCACATTTTCTAAACAGAAATTAGCGAATTTTACTTTATTATGAAAAAGACTTCATCCCGTTTCAGATATTAGCGTGTGTGAAGAAAAATAATAATAATTGAAATGTTTAGTAATTATTTCGGCAAGTAAGGTGAAACTCTGTATATTTTAAGATTGCTTTGAATATTGAATAATATAAAAAGAAAAAGACGGGTATTGAAATCAGAAGTTTAATTATATTGTGAACTACTTAAAAGCATTAATTAAATATCACCCTGTCGTAAGTTTGAACTTGAATTTTAAAAAATTATATAAACATTCACTGTTAATTATAAACAACTTGAGCGGTCGAGGGGAGCGATTTTAATCCTTAATGAAGCAGCCATCAGCATTTTGTAACATATAAATACGCAGGCAAACGCCAAGTTCATAAGGCTTTCGGGTCTCTCAACTCCACTCAATTTAGTTGCTGGGCAGTACACAGGTACGTCCACTTCTAGTTGTTCTATCCCACAACCCCTATATCTGAGAACACCTATGCACAGGTATAGGGTAACCTGGATGAACGTATGCACAAGTATACGGCATTCGGGGGCTACTAAAAGTATAGAGAGAGTCGAATTTATGAAGTATCAGAACTTCCAGTAAAGGGATAGTTTTTGGGGAGTTTTTAAAAGTAGTGAAAGTGCGTTAGCAATTTGTGATAAACTTAAACTAGAAAGACTTACCTTATAAATATCAGAACAAATACCTAAATAAAAGACAACTCCGCTCACATAAACTTTATTAAATAAAATAGTGTCGTCACTATTTAAGACCAACTTTAAAATGAGCCGCCCTCGCTTGCCAAGCGATTTAATATTAATTGAGAGTCGTGACACTCATAATTCATCTACGTTTAGTTATATGAAGGTTTCACTTCTACCGCATGTAAACTAGTTTTAATTTTATATAGTTCAGGGTCGCATTACCCACTAGGCTAACTAGGCTCTAGCCTAAGGGCGCCTAGGCAGTTGCGGCGTCGCGGGCCCGGCGGTGTTCCGACGCGACTCCCGATACTCTAAAACATCCCAATGTCCAAATTTCTCGCCTTGTTGAGATGGTAATATTTTGATTTTCCTATATAACTTTTGTTATGTCGATGTGGTAGGAAATTGATGAAAAAAATTAATCTTTGTCGGCGTGACGCTCCAAATTCCGAACGCCAAAAAACTTTAGTGTTTCTAGTCTAAAAACAAAAATCGGTATATATTTTCAGATTAATCAAATCATCGCACAGGAAGCCGACAGTGACACTAAGAGCCCTTTCACACGAGGATACTGTATGCGAGATTCGCGTATCCGAGATACAGTTTAAACATACATTCATATGGACCTATTCACACGGCACGAGCGACGCATACAGTTTCGCGATTCAGAATTTCCGCATCCCGGCAACATCAGTCGCCGGACGCTGAATGCGTAAGCCGCATACAAAATTACTATTATAATGGTAATTTTGTATGCGTCTATGATATATTCTCCGTTGCAAAAGTATCCATGTCTGAACACATTCATATATCGTATACGATATATGGATGTGTTCAGACATGGATACTTTTACAACGGAAAATATATCATAGACGCAGGATGTTTTTCAGTATAAATTGAATCGTCATAGGTATTATTTACTACGCGCTATAGTGATGAACCTATGCACGGCACTGCCACTATTTTAGTACTGATTGAAGAAATACGTGAATTCGATGCCAGCAGTCCAAGATTTCGACCGCGAATCTATATCTCGGATACGCGTATCTAGCATACAGAATCCTCTTGTGAAAGAGCTCTAGCAGCGGCCACTCCACGCGCCCACTTTACTTTTATAAAAAAAAAATAAATTATTTTCCAAAAAACGTAGCACGCCGTTAGCCAACTCTCGCAAAAAAAAGCTAGGCAGTCGACACAGCTTACCATAACACATGCTAAGCTGTAGTCGAGACTTAAGGAATAATTTTACGCTGCTGTCAAATTTATACAGATAGGATATTTATATTTTTAAATTTTATTAGATGTAGTATGTAGTCGTAAGAACGATACCACAAAGCAAGTGGTTTCATAAATCGTCGAAAAAAACTTATAGGCAGCAACAGCGTAAAAACACGGAATAGAGTGAAAAACCATATGAGAAGCACTTCAAGCTTTAAGTCAACAAAATGTGACAGACCTATCCATTTAGCCATTGAATCAGAACTTTTGTAAAATAATTAATGAATTTGCTCCAATGATTTGTCGAAAAATAAAGTTGTAACAGTTCGATTTTGCCAATTTTAAAATTTTATTTATATGCCGCATTTAGGGAAAAATATGCTGTATTTGTACTCCTCGGCTTATTAATCCTAAATTTATTGATTTGATTTGCTATCAATTCGCTTGAAAATGCCACTTGCTAATATGAATTAACTATATTTTAAGTATATGTTAGCTATATATTTGTATTAGCATTTATAATACGTTGTGACTCTATTTATTTTAGTTGATAAGCGATGCACATTATTATTAAGATAGCTTGGCTTGATTTGTATCACATTACCGTGGAACGGTCAACGAACCGATTTATATTTTTAAGAATTCTGTTAGCCTGCAAATACGCTGCATCTGACTTGTTGATCCATATTTTAATTTTGTTGTCATAATTTATAACCTTTTGAGAACCCTTTGGTTGCGGAGCACCAATTACCGGCTGCCATTTCTGAAGATCGTTTTTGGACCTTTGCTTTAAATAAACTTATCGCTTTATATAACAGACTAGTTTTTGTGAGATTCATTCCAAATAATACGGATGGGCTATCCATCCGAGTTTGTCGCTCTCGATTTAGATTTTTAAAGGTTTATTATTCTCGGAAGAGTATTTCCTAGAATTTCTATTCGTGGCTTCCGTCGTCGTTTATCATCCTAATAAACGAGAATTAAGGCGTTTATTGTCTTGGAATTATTCCCCGTATCTAAATCGCTCGCTTTGTTTTAGTCCATCCCTACTTTTTAATGGAACGTAAGCAAAGGGAAATTGACGAAAACGATCCAGAGTTACTTCTAGTATAACCGTTTGGCGAGGAGAGAAGCCTTCTTCTAATGCAGTCGTAGAGACTCAACATTTTATTGTGATTCAATTCTACCCTTTCTTTGGGGATATTTTGTGTTGATTTTCTGTTTGTGTTTTGACACGACAGATTAACCGGGATCTAGATACGGCTGTATTAGAGGCTTTCCACGTTCGTCATATAAGACCGAGACCGTCGAATCTCTCCTAGTTAGCCCTCACACGCATCATCGAGGACCTTTTCCGGAGGGTACAACCTCTTTCTCGGAGGCCACTACCTTGACCTGCAGCTAGAATCACCCTGCTCTAGTTGGTTGGAAGCAGGCATTACCGGCAGCATTTCTCAGCCAATCTCGACACCAGGTTATCGAGACCTCGGCTAGATCTTCCCTCGGGGCCATCGAGGGGCAGTACCTGAGGTATCTATAAGTGCCCGGCGCCTCCACCAGAGTTCGACGACCGGATTTTGGGTATTGTACCGAAGCTTAATCGTTCTTTAATTCGTTTGTTTGTCCGTTTAATATAATCGCTCTTAGTTGTCCTCCTTTAATATAAATCAAACATTGACCGTCATGCTCTGAGAGAGCTCATTAATTTTATTTTCATTTATTCACTGCTTTATCGGACCAGTTAATCTGATTGCTATGAATTTTCTCTCTTTTTAATAAAAGTCAAGCGTTGGCTCAATAATTTTATTCTTTTCATTCATTAGTCGAGCGATATAACCGCCCTGAATTGTATCTCTTTATAATATGAATCAAGCATCGACAGCCACGCTTTCAATAGCTTTATTCTAGTTTTGCTCTTTTATTAATTTATCGAGTCTTTTGATTCAATTATTGTGGCAGTTCATTGCTGCATATTGTCATTGCTACATTCGAAATCAGTGCAGCTATTAGCGCACGCATACCTCGTTGTAATTAGCTTAGTTAGGGTCAAGTGATCACTTCGATAAATAGTTTTTAGTGCATTTAGTAGTAAGGCATACAGAACCGAGTATTAGCAACCGAATTGGTCTCCGTACAATCTCCATATTGTACTCTATTTATCAATTATGTTAATAGTCATCAGACATTCCTTGGTCTTTGGAAATCGCAAATTTTACTGTAAATTGTTGTGGCGTTTAAAAGAAAGAACTTAGTAGCCAATATATTGTTCCTTAAATTTTTAAATTGTGTTTTCTTGATAAGTTAAGTTAATTGATTATAATCCCGCCTATAATCTCGTTTTCTTGTTGGTTTGAAATTAAGTACCGGTTGATTTTATGAGCTGACCTAGTCATCACAACATCAGCAGAGCTTTTTCCGTTTAGTTGGCTAGAACGGGTGGCGCTCAAACGACCCCACAACAGGGGCCGGGCTTTGCAATACAACTCGCCGGGGCTAGGGTCCTTTTTAATTAATTGGGAAAAAGATCTTTACTTTCATTTTGGATTCAATCAGAAAAACGTGTTGGAAAGTAGTATTTTTTTCCAATAAATTTGTTTTAATTTTAATTAAAACACAAATTTTATTAGTGCAGAAAAAGTAAACTAACGGACACATAAACATGAAGGGGGGCGCCAAGGACCGACTAACCTAGAGCGCCTTGGATCCTTAATCCGGCCCTGATATAGTTTTAAATATCGTTCTGCTGAAGTTTTCACATTCTGTCGTGCGATTTTAAGTACACAATTTGTCGTAATATTTAGAGCTCTTTCACACGATGATTCTGTATGCGAGATACGCGTATCCGAGATACAGAATCGCGGTCGAAAACTTTGACTGCTGCATCGAATTCACGTATTTCTTCAATCAGTACTAAAATAGCCGCAGTGCCGTGCCTATAGGTTCATCACTTAGCGGGTAGTACATAATACCTATGCCGATTGAATTTATACTGAAAAATATCCTGCGTCTATGATATCTTCTACGTTGCAAAAGTATCCATGTCTGAACAGGTCCATATATCGTAATGGTAATTTTGTATGCGACATACGCATTCAGCGTCCGGCGGCTGAGTTGCCGGGATGCAGAAATTCGGAATCGTGATACTGTATGCGTCGCTCGTGCCATATGAATAGGTCCATTTGAATGTATGTTTAACCTGTATCTCGGATATGCGAATCTCTCATACAGTATCCTCTTGTGAAAGCGCTCTTATATACTCACGGACAAAAATATTGCATATTTTTATTTTTTTCCTTTAAAACTTTTGTGATTTCTGTTGCTAAATCTGTTACATTGGACTGTTTTACCTTATAAATAATTAAATAAATTACATATTGAAGATTTACACAGATTCGTTAAGCAATTAGTGAAATAGCCTGATTTTGGTCATATCATTTAATTAGAAAATTTGCAATATTTTTGTCCGTGAGTGTATTATGAAGTATTTCAAAAACGGTCAAAGCAAATGTAGACGTATAAACATTTTGAAAATAAGACGAAAAGATCTTTGATTTTAAAAGGGTGTTCATAATGTTAGTTTTGATTTGTACAATAGGTAAATTTAGTGCGAGTTGAGTGGCTTGTTTTTATGCAGGTAATGTTTGTATTTTTATTTCCGCTTAAAAATAACAAGTAAGGTGAAAACTACGTACCACTAATAGTAAAAACTGCAACTGATCTGGGTAAATCCGATGTTACTAATTATTACTTAAGTTTAAATCGCGAGCAAATTAAAATGAAAGTGAGTAGTAGGTGTTTTTCGGAAAAGTGTAACCAAAGATACGACTGACACAATAAGCGAAACCAGATCCGCCGCCTGAATAATATATGTTACTAGCACACATGTTCCAGAAGGCTTGGACTACCGTTTGCAGATATTTCAATCTTAATCATACACGAGTCCTACCACCTGACGAGTACTGGGCTTGAGCCAGCATCATAAACACATTTCTGACAAATAGATATCTTTATGGTCCAGGGAATTGCTTTCAATAGGTCTCGTGGCGCAAATGGTTAGATCTTGGGCTTGTGATACAGCAGCCTGGGTTCGATTCCAGTGGCAAGACATGTTTTTCTAAGGTAATGTTTGCAAAAAGTTTTTTTTCTTCATTCTGAGCATGCCTTGGATTAGTTTGGGTTAGTTTTGTTTGGTTATGCCGCGGAGCGAGCGGAGAGCAT
>MU184814.1:66182-98995 GCA_016904865.1 Pissodes strobi | reverse complement strand
TGTCTAACGACAGAAGTAAGTGACTGACAGCACTCCGTGGACTTTTACCACAACAAGTATCTGCGTGCAGAAATGCAATAATTTTTAAAGGGGGCATTGGCAATACTCTTGAGAATTATTTTTAAAAGTTCTTTTCTATTATGAATAGCGCATCCATCGAAATGTGAGTCATGTTATTCAATACAATATTCCAAAATTAAGTGAAGCCCGAACGTTATAAGTTTCTAGAAATATGTCCCCAACAATAAATTGCCCGTCAACTGTCGCACAGAAATATGATATTGAACACCTGCCATTTGCCTGTATCTACCAACTCTATCTTCAAAAAGGTCTGTTTGAAATTTCCCTCAGAGAACATAATTCATATGAGGTATAGCTTATAGCCATTTTTGTTGTAAACATACTTTCGGAAAACCAAAAACATGAACTTTAGGCCTATTTTTATAGTTTTCATTACGGCCAGGAATGCAATACTTTTCAGGCATAATTACACTAAGTACAGGGTTATCCAACGAGGCGATTTTTTGACTTTTCCTGTACTTTTATAAAAAAAACTGAAATGGCCATATTATGTAATTTTCTCCCGCGAATTCGGATATGTTCAGCAAAAAACAATTGAATATCAAATAAAAGTGCTAGGGGTCACTTTGATAATTTTTAAATGGAACACCCTGTATATTACTACATTTTTGGACTCTCTAGAAAAATCTAAACACATTTTGGGTATAATATCCTATACCTATCCTTAGCTGTTTACCAAATATTGGCAGTTGAAAGTCGGGCATTTTGACACTTTCACAGGCTCTAAAATCTAAACCGCACAAGATCAAAGAAAACGGTTTGCACATTCCTATCTTGGGATTTCATAAGCTATCAAATGATGATAGTAACTTTGAATTTAACCGGAGGTTTAAAAGTTCCGATCAATTTTATCCGCAGGTTAAATTCGAAGATACTGTCATTCCATAGTTTAAGAAGTATTTTAAGATCCTTTACACAAATAGTGCACTATATAAAAATCGGCCTTTCCTATTGGTCGATCCGCATGGCCCTCCGCTCGCTTCGCTCGCTACGGGGGCTCAGGAAAAGGACTCTAACCAAGTGCTAACCCAAACTAACCCAAGACATACCCAAAATCAAGAAAAAAAACTGTTTAGAAACATAATCTTAAAAAAATAAATAAAAAATAGCAACGGGGTTCGAACCTAGGCCGTCCAGGTGAGATCCAGCTGTATAAACCTCTACACCACGAGAGCTCTTGACAGAAATCGATTGCATCACGCAGACATATCGTAATACGAGATGGATCGACCAATAGGAGAGGTCGATTTTTACATAGTGCACTATTTGTGTAAAGGATATTTAAATGCATTTAAGAAAACTTAAGATGGGAATGTGCAAACCGTTTTGTTTGATCTTGTGCGGTTTAGATTTTAGAGCCTATCAAAGTGTCAAAATACCCAACTTTCAACTGTCAATATTTGGTAAACAGCTAAAGATAGGTAAAGGATATTATGCACAAGATGTGTTTAGATTTTTCTAGGGAGTCCAAAAATGTAGTTAAAAAATTTAAAAAAATATCAAAGTGACCCCTAGCACTTTTATTTGACGTTCAATTGTTTTTTGCTGAACATGTCCGAATTCGCGGGAAAATTACATAAGATGGCTATTTCAGTTTTTTTTTTATAAAAGTACAGGGAAAGTCAAAAAATCGCCCTGTCTGTACCTGTTACCACAAAACTAGCCGAAAACGAGAGCAAAAATACAATTAAACACGAACAAAAACGTATAAACTGTTCTGTACACAAACGACCTTGTTGTACAAAAGCAACAGGTTTTAAAGTCCTAAATATATAGATTTCCGTATTTAAAAATACGCCAAACAATATAAATTGTAGCACATAAATAGTTCCGATTTCAGAAAAAATGCAAGAAAATAACACTAATTACCGATTATTACAGCTATTAAGTAGGGTAAATTCATAAACTGATCACTGACTGAATGCACTGTTGCCAGCTGTATAAGGAAAGTACAGTAGACTCTCGATAATTGGCCGGTGATGGGACCAGCAGCACTGTCAATTATTGAAATCGGCAAATTATAGGGCGAATATATGTATGATTATAAATATGTATGTAAAAGTAAGGTGTCTGTCTATATTTTATAGGTATAGGTACATAATATGAATAATTTATCTAATACATATGTACGTATGTATGTATTTACAGAGACGGTAATAATGCTCGAAATTTAAAACGTACTTATTTACTTGTTCTTATATCGAGAATTTCTACACATCGCACAGCGGCGCGCGCCAAGTATCCGGCTTCGTCGATTATCGAACAAGGTAGTAGTATTAGATAATTAAATAAATAAATAAATAACGAAAAACCAGATTATAAAAAGAGGAAAGAACATGTTATAGAAATATGTTTTTACAATATTGGAGAAATTGTAATGTAATAGATACATCCTCAGCAGGTGGAGCTGCCTGTTCAAACGATCATTTCCTGTAAGGAGCCTCTCTTCAGGTTCAGCAAGACCCTCACTCTACAAGACGCTGGTTCACCTAAAAATAGCCCAACCTGCCACAGTCCTATAGTAGCTCACCATATATACTTGGTTCGCACATTCATTGCGTTCATTAAGATGGTAGCGGCCATCCTATAGGACACACCTATTACACACTTAGGTCCCGTTGGATGCATTACGGAACCACGCCGTGTCAGACGATCGGCCTATCCGTTACCCGGGTAATAGGAATAGAGCAAGGAAATTGAATGGCAGAAATATTAACATTATACAAGAAATGAGTCACGCCATCAATAATGGTAATAGGAAATTTAAATACTTAATATTTTATTGAAATAAGGACTAAAACGAATGTCTAAACTATAAAGCGTTGCGGATAGTTAAGGCGATCTCAACATTCGGCTAAAGAAAAATCTTGTAAATCGGTTCTATAATGCTCTTTCTAGCCCATGTCCATCCACTCCTGAATGTAGGCCTCTTCCAATAGTTTCCTTGTCCGTCTTTCCAGGGCAGTTTGAAACCAGATTATCCCTGCTATTTTTTTTATGTCATCCCGCCATCGCTTTGGGGGTCTCCCTGCATTTCTTTTTGTGGCTCTTGCGCGTCACTACATTATTTTGTTAGTCCACCTAGATGGGTTCTGCCTTGCAACATGACCTACCTGCCCATCTCCACTTTAGTTCGGCTGCTCTTCTCAAAACATCCGTTACCCTTGTTCTTCTTTCAATCTCATCATTTCCTATGCGATCTCTTAAGCTGATTCCCAACATTCCATGGCTCTCTGAGTTGTTCTGAGCCTTTCTGCACTCCTCTTTGCAAGTGTCATAGTCTCCAGTCCGTATGTTGTGACTGGTAAAATGCAAGCCTCATAGACTTTCCGCTTAAGGTTGATTGGGATGCTTTGAGATTTTAGAATGTAGCCTAGCCT
The DNA here is from genome assembly GCA_016904865.1 of Pissodes strobi. Taxonomy (NCBI): domain Eukaryota; kingdom Metazoa; phylum Arthropoda; class Insecta; order Coleoptera; family Curculionidae; genus Pissodes; species Pissodes strobi. The sequence goes on along the minus strand of MU184814.1, from coordinate 95,534 downwards.
ATCGAATGCTGCCCAGCTAAGTCTTGTTCTCCGGGATATTTCAGTTGTTTGGTTTAGTTTTCCCAGTCTGATAGCGAGGCCCAGGTATATGTATTCCTCGAAGTGTTCGAGAGCGTGGCCTTCTATAGTTATTGCTGTCTCTTCACTGGTCACTATTTTGGATTTGTTTAGATTCATCTTAAGCCCAATTTGTTTTGATGTCTTCTGTACTTCTTTCAACATATCTCTCAGCTCTTTGATGTCATTACTAATTACAACAATATCATCAGCAAAACGGAGGTGATTTAGTCGAGTTCCAATTCATACCTATGTTTTATCAGGGCAGTTTTTCCAATGCCAATGTGGATAGTTTGGGATATGGTAACCCCATGGCGGACCCCCTTTTCTATACACACATTCTACAACATAAGATGGTCAAATTATTCAACAACTAGTTCCGCGTGTTAGTTGATAATATTCTTGTGAGTTATGTTAAATAAAAGCTTGCAAATTTCAGTTTAGAACGGTTTTAAGCGCAAATCTTTACTTCTTTACTGAATCTAGAAATAAGATTTGAAACGGCCCAGACCTACCCTACAAATTTTACAACTAAAAGCAAATTCACTGCTTAATCAAATTAATTTTTATTTAATAAACGCAGGTAAAATTAATCAAATATAAAAAGAATAAGCCGGTAGAATTCCCACACGAAGCGCCGAATAAAAGAGACGTTCGAATACGTCACAGTAAGTGACGGGGGGCGCGAACCCCTATAAAAAGGCAAATACGCGACTGAATCAAGACTTGTTAGTTAGCAGTTTTAAGGTACATACGAGTACCTGTACGAGTACCTGTGAGTGTTGTGGGCTCCCTTTGCTAGAAATTGGATATACCTTGGCGACGTCTTCGACGGCCGCGAATGCTGTATATCTAATTACATTGATATTATTGGCTTAACACGGGAAACCGGCTGGTTTAGTCAACGGTATCAATAAAGAAATTTTGCAAAGGGATTTCGGGGCATTCATAGGTATTAATTAAGTCAAGTTACCCCCTGGCGACGTTTCACGGCTGCGAATTGGGTAATCTAAGTTATTGGCAGGCCAAAGGGTTATAATTACATGAAGCTAGGTTACCCTCTGGCGACGTTTCGACGGCCGCGAATTGGGTAATCTAGGTTCTTGGCAACAGAGCGACGTCTTTGTGCGGCCGCAAAACTGTTGACAATTATTCGATTGTAACCCTTTCATTGCTTTCAAGTAAATGAAAGTTAAAGTAAAAGTTAAATTAATCCAGCAAAATGCTGGAAATCACGCGAAAATGTACTAAGACAGTAGAGTCAAAACAAACTGATCCTGAATTAGTCCGAAGTGCTCTGTGTAAAATTGCAGGTGAGAAGTTATTTCATTAGAATGTAGGTCACATATTTCGTTAATGTATTACACCTATTCAGTTATCTGACTCTATAAATCGGGTTTGGTAAAGCAAAATAGATAAATAACTAATATAAATTTACCAACACAAGTTACTTGTTTCACGAGACGAACATGATAATTATGTCCTCTTTCTTTGGGAATTAAAAGATTATAAGCTTATGTGCCATTAATTAAGATTAAATCACTTTAATAAATAAAATCAAATTACCAATTCACTACATATATCATGAGTTGATTCAAGATAATCATAAAAAGGAGAAATATTCGTTGCCGATGGCATAAGTGTGGTACAGATTTAGGGAACGGTATTCAGGTCAAATTAGACAAGAGTATCGGGTTTCGGTCAGGCCAATTAGGCCATGTAAATAAAGAAAGTGAGCAAATACTCCGTAGGTATAAAATATGTAGGAATGATTCCAAGAATGAATTATGGACACAATGTAGGCTTTGACATAAAATAATGTGAAGTATATATTTAAAGGGTTTGAATCAAACGTGGAGGCCCTAAAGGCAACTTAGGTATAGGTTTGGCTGGTTTGCTGAAATTGGTTATTAATATTGACTATACATAATAAAAAAAAATACTTATTGAATGGGTTCTGAAGCTTGGAAACATTCAAAATCTACCACTGGACAAGGTCCCGCGGCTGGCGTACCGCCCCTGCGTTAAAAAAAGTATTTCTTAGCCTGATCAGCAAAAAAGATCCGCGACTGAAAAACCTTCCCCGCGTGAAAAAAGTAAAATTCTGCCTGGTGTGCTACCACCCGCGGCTGGAGTATCTCCCCCACGTGAAAAAAATTATAAAAACTAAAGATCTTTGATGTACTGCAAGTTAATAGTATACAAAGTTAGCGTTTCTGGTGCAAGGGACTGACTTACGTGCAATTAGGTATATTGTGTCTGTTGGTTGGTCATTGGCGATTTGATAGAGGCAGACGAATGAGGTGAAATGGATGTAATGTAAATAAATAATTACTATTATATTTACTTGCCACCAATTTTTGATAGCGGTTTTATGCAAATTGGTCACCATAGTTTGATCAAAAATAATGTTTATAAATTAAGTTGGATATATTCTTTATACAATTGAACGAATTGATTATCTGATAAACTTGTCTATGATTTTATTTGTTACAATTTTACTGTCCAATTTATTGTTTGTTAAAACGCGTAAGGATTTCGTTACTTGAATTGTGTTGTGATTTAATTTCCATTTGTACTACTTTAATTTACCAAATTGATAAACTTGAATATGATCTTATTTGTTACAATTTTACGGTTCAATTTATTGATTGGTAAAACGCATAACGATTTCTTTAGTTGAATTGTGTTGTGAATTTAATTTCCATTTGTACGACTTTAATTTACCAAACTGATAACTTGTGTATGATTTTATTTGTTGCAATTTTACTGTACAATTTATTGATTAACAAATTGCGTAGAGATTTATTTGTTAAAATTGTGGTATGATTTATATTTCAATTGTACGACTTTTACTTACTAATTTGCTAAACTTCCTATGGTTTGAAATTGCTAGTTCGCTGGGTTGTTCAATGTATGAAATTTTAATTATTATTAAAATAAATTGTGTTTGTCGAAAATTGGCTTTCCAGACAAGAGGTACGCTACTCGAAGATTCGCTAAACAAACTTAAACTTATTCAAACTCTAAAAGAACCTGCTACGCGCACAGCTAAAATACAGGGTCTTCAACAATAAATTATTTCAAAGAAATAATTGTTCACGTGATGATCACAGCCAATATTATACTCTGGCGTGTAAACAGACGCCCTGGGTATGGGTAGTTTCAGATTTCTAAAATATTTCTTGCTTTTTGACCCTTTAAATAACGGTAACGTCAACCAAGAAATACACAATACATTTTTTATTATTCATGAAAATGACTAGAATACGTTATCCTACGCAACTAAATAATAAAGAGAAAGGTATGATATTGCAGAGCATTTTTAAAGTTCGTTTAGCATTCTTTTTAAACGTAATTTTCTCTTAACGCGGGTCTATTGAGTTGATATTAGTATCCGCAACGTCATATAAAGAAAAGTTGTTGTTGTTGATATTAGTGAAACATACATAACCAGGCAGCATAAAAAGTATTAAAGCTTTATGTACTAGTTTCTTCAAGTCTTCTAAAATAATTACTATGGTTGTAATAATTGTATTAACAAACGTTGCCATAAAAAATATTTCAGGTATAAGGTTAAAATTGGGCCTAAAAATGATTATTATTGTATCCATAAATGTTACTTTTTTAATCTAATATAAAAAAAGAAAGCAACCTAAGCTAAAAAAGTTTGATACCAGCCAAATTCATATCCTTTGCTCATTATATATAGATATGCTTCAATTCCCGTTGATACACCATCCAACTTTAGTTATATAATATTTGTAAAAATACGTTATTTTTACTAAACATGGTATTTAATATTTCATCATTAAATAAATACCCCATTAGAGTATACCTGCAATAGTCATACTAATACTCTAGTAAAATTTTCGCCAATATTTACATATAACCTCTAGTCAAGGTTATCCCTCGAATCAACATAAACATAAGCTAGATAGAAATAGATTTAATTACCATTTTTCCAGGACTGTGCATTTTAGTTTGAATCGTCGGTGTCGTTGTATCCTCTATAGTCCCTTGTACCAATTCTTCTATTTCTGCCTTTTCCTTCATATGCCGAGTAGTCGCAACACAATTGGGATCACACTCTTCGCCTTCTTCGTCTGCATTGATATTAAGAGTCAACTCCGCATCACCTCTTCTAAAGAAATGAGAATGCATATTTATCTCATCTCCTTCACTGGTTTTCGTTTCACTTGCTGCTCCAATATCTTTACATATAATGTCCATTTTTGTAGTCTATATATAAATAAAATATCATTATTTGTTGTTTGGTTTAGTGAGGTACTTTTACAAACGATTTACAAATAGCAAAGATACCTAGCCAATTTAGAAGAGATTTCTCCAACATAAGAGTTTAGGCAAACATTTCGGTACAGCAACATCTACAAGCAAATAAACCATACATACTAGGCCTTACAGAAACACAAGTTGTTCTAGAAGGACAACAGTAAACTACCCCTATCCTGGTTACGACCTACACTCCCACTTTGGATATAAGTTCGGAATATGCCTTTTTGTCTGAAGCGACCTTTCGTGTCAAGGCGAGGAAAGTACCGAACCGAACCACCTTGTAACTCAAGTTCACCGCCAAGGGATTAATCAAGTTAATATGCTGTTTCTATCGTCCTCCAAGCGACTGAGCCAACAAAATCTTCTTTACAACATTAGCTACCATTGTTTTATTATTTAATACAGGTCGACCACTCCAATTCAGAGATAATTATTCTGGGAGATTTCAATGCCCACAGCACCAACTGGCTCAAAAATCACAACAAGACCTATGACGAAGGTAGAGAAGCTGAAGCATTTGCCATCAGCTGCGGGCTTACTCAACTTGCAGGCGAACCAACTCGGATCTCAGAGAGGGGCGAATTTGCCACCCTCCTGGTTCTCTTTCTAGCCACAAATCCTGACCAGTACACAATTACAGGTGGTCCTCCAGTAGGCGCTTCCGACCACAAACTTATTACAACGGTTTGTCAACGGCCACTCCTACAGTAGGATCCACCATTGCCTAATAAAGTCTGGCATCACAAGTGTATATCTGGAATCTAGACTTTTCTTGGCTTGATGTCTGCTTTAGCACTGACGACCCGTAAGTCTGTTGCGTAGAGATTACGCAAATAACCTCCTCAGGTCTGACCGTCAAAAGAAAAGCCTTGGTTCGAAAGTAGATCCGAAAGAGCTGTAGGGCTAAAGCAGCAATCCTGCAAGTATTGGCAACAAAACCAGACCGCTGCAAATCGCAATTATTTAGCCGAAGTGAAAAACGGATGCAAACGAGTGATTGATGAAACTAACACAATCAAAGGATCATAAATACAATTTTGCAATGCCCAATGGCTCCAGGAATTTCTGGTCGGTAGCAAAGAAGGTAAGTAACAACGTCTCTCCCACCTCTGACAGACGAAAAGAGACGTAATACCTGCCATCGTGTTAAAGAGCTGCGCCAACGAACTAACAGCAATTTTTTCCAGGCAGTTTTCTCTATCTTAGCGAAAAGGAATTTACCCATCTTCCTTGAAAGTCGCTCAAGTGCATCCTGCTCAAAAAAGGCAAGAAGACCACACCCTTAAACTACAGCCCGATTGCCTTGCTTCCAATAATTTTCAAAGTCGTGGAACCTATAGTCAATCAGCAACTACTCAAGTACCTTGAGACCAACAGAGTAATTAGCGATAACCAATACAGCTTTCGCAAAAAAAAATCAACAGGAGATATATTGGCCTCATGTATGAAGTAAGGCAATTGAGAACTACGAAGACTTTCGAGCAATCGCTCTGGATATATCGAAGGCATTCCACAGAGTTTGGCATGACGGATTGCTCAATAAACTGCCGACCTTCGCACTGCCAGCGTATCTGCAGCTGGCTTGCCAGTTTTCTTAAGAACCGATATCTGCACGTTGCAATTGATGGACACAATTCAGACATACGCACCATTAATAGTGCAGCATTCGGTTATCTAACCATGACAAAGAGTATATGTTAGATAGTATATACAATGATAAATCGCAAATGGGTTGCCTGGCTAAATCGCGTGCCTATGCCGTTAAATAATATAAATTCTAATTAACTTTTTTGGAAAAAGTTCCCCGATTCATAAAAATCGAGCATTAGCTGGCAGAATGGGACAGAAGTAATTGGAGAAATATAGGTTGGTTACTTTCCCCTCAGCATAACTATGAAAGTTGACGACAGGTATAAACAGGTGAGCAAGCGTTATCAATATGCCCTCATCAGTTCTTTAATCGAATTTTTATGAAATGAAATGTTATTTTATTCCCTGCCATGCTCGTCGTCTCAACCCTACAAAATGGTATTTATCGGCATCCTGACTGCCATGATTATCAACATCCCTAGCTCCCCGTTGGTCTCGTCTATAAGAGTTCATTCAATCGAGTCTCGTCTCGAATCTCAAACTCAAGTAAGTAAACACATACGTTTACATTCTCTCAAACGCAGTACCATCGCTGTACTAGCGTCTCCATTAGGCTTAGTCCATGGGGTTCGCAATATTATTCGAGTCTCGTCTCGAATCTGAAACGTTTACTTTCACATACGTTTATATTCTCTCAAACGCGGTACCATCGCTGTACTAGCGTCTCCATTAGGCTTTGTCCATGGGGTTCTCAATATTATTCGAGTCTCGTCTCGAATCTCAAACGTTTACACACATACGTTTACATCCTCTCAACCTCTCAAACGCGGTACGGTCACTGCGCTAGCGTTTCCTTGGTCTTATCCATGAGTGTTCAACATTCTCTATCAGAGTATAACACTGGGTTGCTATACTCTGGCCTTATTCTAATATAAGGATTACTCTGCACTAGTCTGCAAATATTATCTAGCCTTATTCTAATATAAGGATTAAACGGCACTTGTCTGCCAGTATTCTCAAGATATCACAAATGCTAATCCCTCCTACGTGGATTTCAGCTTACCTATGCGACCTGCATAGCGTGTTTTTAGTATCCATTTTGCGTGTATAAAAACCGCAATCACAAGGCATCCAGGTCATGTTATTATGCAACAACTGCATACCATCTCAAACTACAACAGTCAAGTCATTCATATTTGCAAGAAATCAAATCAAATTCTATATAGAAGCTAGCAACAGACCTAGCAAGTGTTTTTTAAAGTGACTTTCCCCAGTGTTGGAAGATAAACTGCTAAACATTAAACGTTTCTCGTCAACTGTGAACATAGTGTACATAGTAGCTTATAGATGGACTTTAAGGTCATATTTATCCTGTTATTATTGCTTGTATATTACTGTATTTCATACCAAAGTTATCTCAGCTAAGCGAGCTCATACGTAGCAGTTCCGCAGGGACTTTAATGAGCATTTAACAGTACATAGCTTCAAGGTTATGTTTATAATCGTATATTTGTGTAGTATTACAACTGTTTACGCAATGCTCTAGTTTTTAAGAGTATTATTTTTGTCATATTCTTGTCGGTCGATACTTTGCCTCAACTGATATTGTTCATATCGTAGCACAGACTACATATATTCACTCAATGTTTATGTTTTGTTTATTTATGAGCTTTCAGTTGTTTTCAAGTAAAATAACTTATTAAAATATTCATATAATGCTAAAGCTTTTTGTTTTATTTACAAAATAACTTTAGGACTAGCCCTATGGTAAATTAATTGCCTACGAGTACATCTCGGTTTGTTTAGAAAATCGACCAAGATCGAATCTGAAACATCCGTTACTGATTTTAATAATGAATCCAAGGGAAAGTCAAGCCTTTTAAAAAATTTTCAAGACGAACGGATTTCTAGGAAATATTCGCATCGTCGAGACCCAGTAGATCTCGTGGAAAAGAAAATTGAATATGTTCAGGAGTTCACTGCCCTCATTTATGCGATCACGCATTATATAAGCCTCAATGACGCTAGATATTGCATGTTCCAAAACACATATGGTATGAAGAAAGACAAACAACAATTATTTATGAAGAGGATTAAAGGCATCGACTCCAATCTGATCTCACCATGCTGTATCTCACTTCAACGGAAAATTTTGCGCGCAAACTATGTAAACTCAATGTGGCTTTATGCAACTGTTGCATGCTGCATCAAACTAAGTACCAAAGATTGCCGTTGGTTTTTTGACGGCTATTTGAACCCAACATGGTTCGCAGGGGACCCAACACCCTTAGAAGTTGAGAATATACTCAGCGAATCAAAACAAAAAGAAAACGATGAAAAATTAGGATTAGATTTTGATATAGGCACTTCTGACGAGTCAGAATCAGAATAAGTTTTCCTTATAAAAACGTGTCAATAAGTATTGCATTGTATATATTGTCGCTGATAAATAAATTTGGGAGTAGGGCAAATTTGGTATCATTGTTAAAATTTAATCTGACTTATATACATTATTTCATATATAGAGCGTGCTTGCATGGAAAAATCGTCTTTCGAGTTTCGGAAGAATTCTCTGCATACTGTCTGCATGTATTGGTGCGCGCAACGCTCCTCTGTCACTCTGCATGCTCGCGCTTGCGCTCTAAATCTACCATCTAAAATCTAGGTAAACACGGATGTCACAAACTTTCGCTAAGACAACTAACTGTTGGGCAGGGAATAAAATAACCTTTCATTTCATAAAAAAAAACAATTAAATAACTAATGAGGGTATATTAATAACGTTTGCTCACCTGTTTATACCTGGCAACTTCATAGTTATGCTGAGAGGAAAGTAAGCAACCCATATTTCTCCATTTCCTTGTGTCACATTCTCTCAGCTAATGTTCGATTTTTACGAATAACAAATTGGGGAATTTATTATATTATTTAACGGCATCGGCACGCGATTTAGCGAGGCAACTCACATGCGATTTTTTAGTATAATTATCTAGCATATAATCTTTGTCATCGTCAAGTAACAGATGAGGGTATATATTACTAATACCCGATCTTAGACTATTAATGCAGGCGTGCCTCAGGGCGCAATACTTTCACCAACTCTGGTCCTGATCTATATAATGATCTGCTGACCGAAACCAATAATCCTCTTTACATTTTGCAGATGACAGTACTCTTGCCTCCCAAGGTAGATCAGAAGAGCCTTTACCAGCGACTGTGACTTATCACCACAGACAGGAACAGATTACAATTAAACAAGATCTAGGGAAAGTTCAAATTTGTGGCGACAGGAATTTGGTCCAGTTCAGTGCAGCAAAAACCCAAGCAGTCACGTTTACCAAAGCCAATACGGTGGGCCGTGACATCATTATGGCAGAATCGACTATTCCTTCGTCTTCGTCAATCGGACAACTGGGTGTCTCGGTCAACAGTAATATGTCCTGGCATGACCACGTTGCTAACATCACAAAACCAGCTACGCAGAAGCTTGGTGCGCTATTTTGCAACAAAAACTGTATACACAGCAACAGCTGCTCTTGCTCTACGAAGCGCAAATATGTTGCTCTTGCTCTACGAAGCGCAAATAAAACAGTGCTTGCAATATTGCTCACAAATCTGGGGTGCTACATCAAAGTACACCCTAAAGCTGGTGGATTCCTTTCAGAAGAAAGCTGTGTGTGCAAATATCACAAAAACAGCCTCGCAGAAGCTTGGTGCGCTATTCTGCAACAAAAAACTGTATACACAGCAGCAGCTTCTCTTGCTCTATGAAGCGCAAATTAGTCGCTATTGCTCTACGAAGCGCAAATAAGGCAGTGCTTGGAATATTGCTCACAAATCTGGGGTGCTACATCAAAGTACACCCTAAAGCTGGTGGATTCCTTTCAGACGAAAGCTGTGTGTCACATCGGTGACCCGGATGATCCGGGATCTGGATAGTCTAGAATACAGCAGACATGTGGGCAGATCTCCATGTTTTACAGATATTTTCACGGCAGATGTACCCAGGATTTGGCCCGCCTTATCCCGCCCCCAGCAACACCTGTCAGACAGTCACGACAGACGGCAAGAGCGCACCCGTTCGTCGTATAACTAGAAACACCTAGAACATCGCTTTACAAGGATTCCTTTGTCTGGCGCACTGCATCACTATGGAACTCACTCCCAGGACATCTATTTCCCCCAAATTAGAAACTACAGCTATTATTCAAGAACCGTGTCAATCAACATTTTCGCAGACACACCGCTCGTCTAGTGCCATAGGATCTCTCTTAAGTGTGTGTGCCACTGCCATAAAAAAAACTTCTTAGAACTGTTATATTTAACCAGTTTACTGATTTAGAGCCATGTTCTAAATATATTTATTATTTTTAACATTATATAAAATAAAATCAGGTAATCAAAATGCAAGTTGCAAAGTATAACAAATCTAATATTTATCGATAATAATTTTTGCCTTAAACATCATGCGAAAACTTGAAAGAGATCTAACTTGTATTTCGATCAAATAGAAAGATTAGTAAAGGTTTTATATGATTTGTGGTTTTTGCAAAAACATGTTTTCGTTTTTGCTCTAATTTATCAAGAATGAGATTTTCTAGTACACGTATTTTCATTTGTCAATAAAATCTTGGTATATCATGTTTATCTATCGCTAAGGCCTCAGATTAGATTTTTAAACAAAATATCTTTACTAATTCGCAATTCATACCATTTGTTTCAGCTTCTTTAGCTCGTCCTCAGTTAAATCCAATCCATTGATAAATATCCAAAGTTGTTTTAAGCAATTTTTCAGCTTGGCGATATCGGCATTTGCCATAGCCAAGAGCATATCTACAATCACGTCAAACGGTATCAATTTTCCAGCACACTGAAATAAAAGTATAATTAATTTTTAGATAAATTGAGTAAAGATAGCTCAGCTATTAGATCTAAATTATATTAAATTTAAGGCATTCAATAAAATTGGACATTAAATTGTAATTAACGGTCAAACTTAGAACATCTGTACATTAAGCAAAGACGGGAACTGAATTTATTACAATCCTGTGCGCTAAAAAGCAGCAAATGTTGTCCAAGTAGCCTTTTATAATTCCAGATTTTTAATTTCAGTTTGGCAGTATCATTATGGAAAATATAGACAAAATTATTATAAAGGTGTAATGTACACTCATGTGATCACTCCACATGATACTAGAGTAATCATCAATTATTGTATAAAAGTTTTCCATCACTAGATGAAAGATCACATCCCGAAGAAACGACTTAAACTAACTAGAAAGTGAAAACTCCATGGTAATACACACCCGTAATAACACAGTTAAATACCTGTATCTTCAGGCTTAAAAGGAGCTTAAAAGTCGGAAGTTTCACACAAAATGGGATGCTCTAAGGCTTTAGGGATGATTTTGACGAAACTGCCGAAGAATGGCTTCCGTCATAACTTTCAACGAAGGCAGCATCGCTGAACTTGATAAAAGTATTGTTGTTCAACATTATCAAATAAAGTTTTGATAACATTAGTGCTAGTCTGTGTTAAAAGGCCTACGTATACACACTAATATATCTCAGGGCTCTAGGTTTTAAGGACTGTACATTAATGGTTTCTGCAAAATATATTGCTGCTTTTTCTCTAGCACCTTATAATTATTCTATCAACCAAAACATCTGAGTATGAATGAGTCAGTGCACGTGAACTGGGAGATTTATTGAATCCTAAACTTATATTGAAAAAAATATATTAAAGGCCTATGGCAAATCATTCTACTTTTGTTCGCTTAAAATAAATATTAGCTTTTTCATTATCACGTTAATTTGAAACATTCACATTTTCAAGTAAAATGTCTTTAAATTATATTATATTTTTTTAAGAGACATCAACTGATAGTATTCTACTTTACATAAATAAAAGACAATTCGTTTTAAGTGAAAATGGAATGGAATATGGAAAAAGGATATCATAAAAATGTAAATGATCTTGTTTGTCTAATCCATAAAGCACAACATATCAAAGCGGGAAACGAAAATATTAATCATAGTAAACGATGTACTTTTTCAAATATCTATTGATTTTTTTCTATAGAAATTAAATATACTTTTTACATTTTCTCATGATTTTAGGCTACAGAAAATCTTACCTCTACAATGCCGTCTCAAGCTTTAGAATTATTTATACACAGTTTTTCAAACTCTCAATATCAGTACCAGTTGGGCCCGCTGCACCCCCAGCCCGCATGATATAGTAATAATTCGATATAACCCCATCACAGAAATTAATTTTTATTATTATTTCTAAGAATTCTAATGCATTAAAGAAGTAAATTTGAGAGGAAATACATCGGCGGAAACAAGATTTTATGCACATCTTTTATAATTTGGACTCATTATTATAATGGTGCTATATGCAATAATTACCTAGGGGTAATACTCCTAATTGGATATAACCCCATCACAGATTTTGTTTTTCATTTCTAAGAATTTTAATGCATTAAAGAAGTAAATTTGAGAGGAAATAGATCAGCGGAAACAAGATTTTATACATATTTTTTGGATTGGATTGGATGTGGATTAATTATTATAATGGTGCTATATCTAATAATTACCTCGAGGTAATAATTCGATGTAATCCCATCACAGGAATTAATTTTTTTTCACTTCTAATAATATAAACCTAATGCGTTAAAGAAGTAACTTTGAGAGAAAATAAATTGGCGGAAACAAGATTTTATGCATATTTTTTCATAATCTGGATTAGTTCTAATAATGGTGCTATATCCAATAATTACCTTGGGATAATATTTGGATATAACCCCATCACAGAAATTATTATTTTTTTCATTTCTAAAAATTCTAATGCATTAAAGAAGTTAATTTGAAAGAAAATAAATTGCGGAAGTAAAATAATTTGCATATTTTTTATGATTTTGGTTAATTTGAAGCGCGCTTTTCTTTTAGTAGTTTTTATTAACTTGGGTTAGTTTCGGTTAGATTGGGTTGGTGTGGTTAGCTTGAGTTAGTTTCATCTGATGAGAAACGTGCGCAAAACGAAAGATTTAGGCTTCTCACACACCTTAAACGTAACGGGCACTTTCAGGTTATTTTATTACCTTGGATTAGATTGGGTTATTCATTAAAATACCATTTATATGGCAGATTGATGTATATTTCTTTAAAAAACTTTAATTTTCTACGATGGGGTTATATTCAGTTATTAACCCTCTCCTCTAATTATGGTATATATCTCCATTTTAATAATTAAGCAAAATTATAAAAAATATGAAACAAATCTTGTTTCCGCCAATTTATTTTCTTTCAAATTTATTTCTTTAATGCATTAGAATACCTAGAAATGTAAAAATCACCAATTTCTATGCTTGGCCTATATCCAACTGTTACCGAGTTAGTTTCTCTTTGATCCTAAACAAAATGTTCTTAGTCTTTTATCATCGTTTATTTTAGGAATTAAATCATAAAATTTATTTTGGATCTAAGATATGTTATAAATATCAGAAGTACCAACCTGATCAATACCTCTAACGACCAATTCTAGTATATGTTGTCTCCGATCTTCCACAGTATCACACCAATTTCGAATATCAGTCGATGAGGGATACGTCTTTAACCGAGACTCAGAACGTCTTCTTTCTGGCCTAAGCCATTCAGGCCGTTCCATGAACATTCTTCGTTTCTTTTGAACGTATGTAGTCATTTTAATGTGATTCTTTGCAACAATTAGTAGCGAATAAAAAAACTTATTTATATATAGTACAAAAAATAGTTAAGGGTTCATTGAGATTGAAAAATAATTTTGACAGCTTGTCACACTTGGACAAAATTGAAATATTTCTTTGAGTAGCCAGGTGTACGGTTTAGTTAATACTCTTCCATTAATAAGTATTGTACAATTTTCAGCCAATATATAGGTAAAAAACCACAAAGCCGGTAAGATGTATTTTACAAAAGCAATCTTTTTTAATGATAAACGAAGAAATCATAAAATCTCAAAACTCTCCTGTAATTAACCGCACTTTCCAATGCCACCACTTTAGCTACCAAGGTGATCACTTATGTTCTTCTGACAATGCACAGGGAGAGAGTAAAAGCACCGTCTATAGACGGTGGTAAAAGTAACACTATTTTGTTGCGACCGTCTGAAAAGGACAATAATTGAATGATGAATATATGGTTCTACATGTTCAAAAACCACGCGAATTATTTACATCTATTGTGTCACTTGTATTTATTACAACGTTGAAGCTTGCACCACGTTGTTGCAGATAGATAGAAAAATCAATTTTCTAGTGATTAGATGTAGGTCTATTATTAATCATGGCTTGAAACTTGATAAGAATATTTTGCTGCAACAAACCAATCATTATCCGTCATGTTTCATTATTATTATTTTTTTTTGAGGTGCTAAAAAGCTAAGGGTATCTTTGCGCCTTTTATAAGATTTTATATTTTTCTAAGACAAGAAATATCTCAACACAAGACAATTATGGAAGTGCGATTTACAAATAAATTAAAAATGTCTTCCTGAGCTACGAATACCGAATACAAGTAAAGTGCATACATAAAGTAAAATAGGGACAAAATTCAAACCAATTTTAGAAGCCTTATATTTCATCCTCACTAGCAATTTCGTCATATTCGGAGTTTTCCGAGGACTGTCCAGATGTATTTATTACTGATGACTCAATGTTCATAATGTTTAATGTTTCAGTGCCTCCGCTGTAATTCTTTACGGATGTTCTACAGTTTGTTCAATGTTCAAGTGGAATCTCTAATGGTTTTGTCCCAAGTGGCCCAAGCTTCAGTGTGTGTACCCTGTGTTCGCTTAATTTCTTCGTCACATTTATTCTTAACCTCAAACTATGTCATTTCTATTGCGTTAAAGCGACAGTGATTATGAGGCAATTTTAGAATCTGGTATCCATAGTTGTTAGCATAAATTAAGTTTATTTTAAATTAAATGACACGTTTGTTCGCCCTCTTAATCCATGTTTTAATAAATTCTGATTTACATGTATGCCTTTTTTAATAACCGTTCCAAAATTCGTCTTCTAGTACAACTAGCTGTAGGTATTTCTTCTTCTAACTTGCAATAGTAGCTTGCTTGTTATTGAAGAAGATGGCGGTTTCAAATTTGTTATTAATATTTACACAAATTTTCAAAATTATCATTGTTCATGCTATTATGGTAGCCAACGATAATTTTCCTAAATTGTATATCAGTAATACGTTCACAGATGATATTCATTTCAGCGTTACACGAATTAAAATGTAAAAGATATATTTATCGCTAGTGCACACAACTACTTATTTGACAATACCTGAAATAAATATTGCGGATCATGTACTTGTTTTTTTAAATATTTGTGTTCAGTAATGTGAATTACTAAAATGCATAAGCTACTAAATAAATATCACCCAGTCCTAAGTTTGAACTTGAACTTAGAAATTGTTATATAAACGTTACAGGCACACTATAAACAACGCGAGCGATTATTAACCTTAAGCGTGCAATGATCAGCACTTTTTGTCTCCCCTTAAATCAGCTCCTTGGGTTGCTCACATGGGCGCTTTAAGGTTCTATCCGCTCCTAGGTTGTTCACATGGGCGCTGAGGTTCTAATCCTTTTCTCCTGACCCAAACCTAGGCTTGGTTGTCCACATGGTCGCTAAATCTGGGGGTTTCATAACCGCAGTAGTAAAAGTCGAATCTATGATGAATTTGTCAAAGTTCTGAGAAAGATAAGTTTCTAAGTCGAGTCTCTCACGTAGTTAAAAGTGTGGTGGAATATTCGAGTGATCTCTCTAGCAAACCAACTTTAAATAAAACACAACACAAACTCTTAAGAAAAACTATATTTATAAAGCAGTGACCAAAGACCTAGAAATAATTCAAAAATATACCTCAAATCGGGTAAGCATGCTCGCCTTAGTAATCGTGTATAATATAATCTTATTACGTTTCTGACCAATATACATTGTTATAGACCGATCCCAACTCTGAGACATATCTACCCCTGCACGCTAAACGTGCGTACAGACCTGACGCAACGCGCGAGCGAGACGCACGTGGCAGTCCAAAATTCCTAGGTGTGGACGGGGCGCGCGCGCGGCGCTAGCGCCGCTTGTCCGAGGTGCGACGCTACCCGTCTGCTGTCGATTTTTCGACGGCAGATCAAAGTAAGAGCGAGGCGCAATGTGGATGGATAGTAGTAGGAGCGTAGTAATCGCGCGAGAATCAGTAAAGAAGTGCAATAGAACCTAGTCGCGTGGCGCGCGCGTCTCTCTACATGGCTCACAGCAGGCGCGCGAAAAAACCGTGCGCGTCGCGTTCGTGTAGCAGGTGCGCGGTCGGCGCGTCGCGTGCGTGTCGCACGCGCGGCTCGTCAGATCTGTACGCACCTTAAACAAAGCATGGCGTCACGAGAGATAATCCATTCGTGACAGATTGGTGGTGCTATAATTTACGCCAAAAAAAAGCAATGATCTACGTCAAAAAAACAATTAAATTTTAATTTTAAAAAATCAAATCACGCCCCTGTAATCTTTCGCGCAGTGTCAATTAAACTTAACAATTGGTCAATATAAGATAGACTCTACTACCGATATACCCACTAAACCTAATGTAATTTTAAAATTTCAATATAGCATAAATTCAAATCGCGCACTAAATCATCGCATAATACAAGGCGCCACCCAACAGCAGACGCTAAAAGCTCCAAGTACCGCCGTCGTTCGTTGAGAAAGGTTGGGAATAGAACCGCATGGTCAAGCAGCATATGGCAGGTCCGTATCTGCAAGGAAAAATATACAAAAATATATTAAGATGATAATTGAAGAACATCAGGAATCAGCGCTTCTTTATAATCAAATTACTATTTGTCAGTGCTGAGAAATTAAAGTTCTACAAGTCGCACTTGTTTTCAGCAGATTCACTTTTAGTTAGCTTACACTGTACAGGGTTATCCAACGAGGACTAGACAAGGCAATTTTTTGACTTTCCCTGTACTTTTGTAAAAAAAACTGTAATACCCATCTTATGTAGTTTTCTCACTCGAATTCGGTTATGTTCAGCATAAAACAATTGAACATGAAATAAAAGTGCTAGGGGTCACTTTGATTTTTTTTAATGGAACACCCTGTATATTACTACATTTTTTAACTCTCTAGAAAAAATCTAAACACATTTTGTGTATAATAAGCTATACCCACCTCCGTTTATTGTATCATGATACCCACCTATCTTTAGCTGTTTACCAAATATTGACAGTTGAAAGTCGGGCATTTTGACACTTTGACAGGCTCTAAAATCTAAACCGCACGAGATCAAAGAAAACGGTTTGCACATTCCTATCTTGGGTTTTCATAAGCTATCGGATGATAGTAACTTTGATGTTAACCGGAGGTTTAAAAGTTCCGGTTAATTTTATCCGCAGGTTAAATTCGAAGATACTGTCATTCGATAGTTTATGAAAACTTAAGAAGTAAATATACATGATTCGTTCTACGCCCTCCGCCGCGCCGCGGAGGGGATGCGTGGTGGCAAAGATCGCCGACTTGTGCTAAACCTGTCTAAAAAGCTATCTAAACCTGTCTAAAAGCTATCTGTATGTCAAAAAAACCAGCTTCTAGGCAGATTTAGACAGCTTTTTAGACAGACAGACAGCTTTTAGACAGGTTTAAACGCCTTCTAAGACCGGTTTAGCCCAAGTCGGAGATGTTCGCCACTGCGCATCTCCTCCGCGGCAGAGGGCGTAGAACGAATCATGTATATCTACTGGCAGATAATGATAGGTTTGTTCCAGCAAAATATTATTAATAACAGACGCACGTTTCATGTTTCTAATTCGCGTCTACCAACAGCAATTTTGAGCCTTCACACATGCGTACGTGCTAATTTATATATTTTTCAAACTTGTTTTTTCTTGATTTTGGACATTGCCTTGGGTTAGTTTGGTTTAGTTTCATTTAGTTGCAACACCAGGCTGCTGCCAAATACGCAGGTCCAAAGGTCGAACATTTGCTGTATGTAGACGCGAGTATCTTTCTTGTGGTTAAACGTATGTCTATGATTAATAATGATTTGAAGCTTGATAAGAATATTTTGCTGGATCGATAGATTGTCAATATTGTAATATTTACACTATATCATCTATCATATATCTAGTACTTAAATTTTGTTCTATTTTTTGCTGGTATGTATTGCGACTGACTAAAATAATTTGGCATGTCAATGCCACTGTCAATAACAATAAAAAATGTTATTTTCCATTTTCAGTTTTCAAATGATGTCAACGAACGGTGTTTTAATTTTTATATTAAAAATCCAAAGTATCGAAAAAAAAATCTTTAAATAAAATATATTATTATTTATTCTTGTTGTAAGTATAAGTAACTATTTCCTAGGACCCTTATGAAAAATAATAGTTATCTTGGGTACAAAGCGCCTTATATCACACGTGTCATATAAGTTCGTTACTGGTTCGGAATATGCCAGGTTTAATACCTCTACCTGTAAAAATAACTGAGTTAAAAACTGTGTCATAAGATGAACGCATTATTTTTATATCGTTTTCTACCGGTTTTAAAGATTGTTAAAGCTAGTGTTTTGGGAATAATAAACGGATTACCGAAGAAATGAACCATATACCATTTTAAAAGAAACGCAGGTTGCTCTCTATTGACAGGTTTGAAAGACTCAGGTATTTGTTGAGATAAATCCTGGCTGTTCACGAAAAACCCGACTACCTTTGCATTTGCCGTTTTTAAATGTATATTAAGAAAAACTCTGTAAGTAGGAACTTAAATATTTGCAGAACCTCTGTAAAGAGTGGTTCTAGACAAAAATCGGAAAAGCTCTCGATAAGAATAACTTCGGTTACGAAATAATCAACGTCATTTCATTAAATAAGCAAACGCATAATAATTTTACCTGAAAAACTAGCATGAAATTGACAAACCTGTCTTATATGTATGGCTTTTTTCATGTTTGACGCTATATGTCATTTTAAACATTATATAGTTTATACACAAACGATAATTTAAGTGATCCATAAAATCAAGTACTTTTTCACTATCACCAATTATGTCGTATACGAATAAAAAGGAACGTATCTTTCGCTATGGGGAGCCCCTTGATATACCACATACACGTTCAGAAGCAAGAATGAAGAAATATTGGTCGGCTACTGATCGTAGAGCATGGTGCGATGAAGTGGAACTCCGTAGACAACACATTCTGGAACTTAATGCTAGGAATAAAGGGGTAAGTCGTAGTATGTCAAATATGCAATTGATAAAATGTTATGTAAATAAACCACAAATAATAATTATTATTATTGAGCATTTGGAAAATTGAAAACTTAAACTAACAAATACAAATAAAGTAAAACAGGAAAATGTTGTAAAATTGAAAAAAGTAAAAGTGAACAAGAAGCTAAAAAGCATACCATCGATCTAAGACAATATATGTTTTCTCAATAATACTTTAAAATCATCTAAAGCGTCACACTCTTTAACACTATTCGGTAACATATTAAAATCATGTAAGCCTTTAAATAACACAGAATTGCTCATTTGACTAGAGTTACATTTCTGGATCAATATGAAATCTGAAGAATTTTGGGTGTTATAACTAAAGAGCGGAAAAAATGTAAGCGAAAAACCCCAATCTATGCGCATTTAAATGCATAAAATCTTCAGAATATATGCATCGAAATGAACAAAAATGCAAATATGCATTTTTATTATATGAAAAGTTTGAACATTAATGTTATTTTAAATAAAGCCGGAACAATTTCTTTATAATTAAAACCGTTCTTCAGAAATCCTATATTTTTTTACCTATACCACAGACTTATTTAAATAAATATAAATGAAACAAAAAAAAAATTCGTAATAAAAGTTTTTTATTCATAGATACACCTATTGATACTTACATAGCAAATTACAAAACATAAATTCTTAAACATAAAAATCTTACAGTGACAAAATATTATTTGCGATTATAAAAAAAAAATTAATAATACAAATAATAATTCAACAATACCATTGATACATTCAGATAATAGCAACTTGCACAACATACAATTCGTAAATTAACAAACTATTCTTTGCAGTTATAATAACAATTTATAACTAAAGGTTTTTCAAAATTTTCCAGAAGAAAATTGTATCGTTTATCTGTAAACATATGTTTAAAAATGGAAAAACTTCGCTCAACAACCTACAGAAGTTATCAGACAGTATTTTAGTTTTCGAATTAAGTGTGTTTCTAATTTATACATTTACAGTTTGTTTGTAAATGACATCAACAGTAACTTTACGTACAGTTGACTCGACCGGTATGTTAAATTTACAATATTTTGTCAAAAATTAACGTCAATTGGGGTTGCTCAGTTTTTAAGTGGTATATTGGCTCCAATGAATGACTTACATAAGTCCTCATTGAACTGGGCTTGTTCGCTGTTTTTTGGTTTTTCTCCAAGACAATGGTGTATTGTTTGCTAGGAGGGTTCCCCTCGTTGTAATTTTCGCACGTTGAGCTGGTGTTTTGCTGATTTGACATGCTGAGCCACAATAAATTTTTTATCTGCATGAATCTGTAAAATCCAAAAAAGCAATAATTAATTTGGGTTTACATTCATTAAAAAATCGAATTTTAAAAAATCTTTCTTCTACCAAATAAAATATTTGAGTAGAAAACTTTTGTAAATACATTAAAATTGTTAACATTAGCTACCAATAATTTGCTTGAATACGTAATTTATAAAAGCAGCAATCTCCGTATACCAAAAAACATATATATTTCTTTAATTACTATAGATTGGAAAAAAAATAAATGTGAAAATATGGTTTATACTCACAATATTACAACAAGCTGTACAGAACAAATTGGTGCCATCCCAAGTGAACTCCCGATAGCTCTTTATCCACGACATATGGAAGTTAGTTTTCGGCATTTTAATAAACACTGGAGATATAGACACAGACACAATTCACTTTACAAAACGAGGCACATAACCACGTTTGAAGTAGACGATATCAAAGATATTAAAAACTGCCACCTCTTTGAACTATCGGCTTCTGTTTACAATATTAATTGATTTTACTGGGAATACCCTATAGTGTGGGTTTATCCTGGGTAATTCTATGAAGTAGTAAAGTACCTCAGTCGCCTCTATTGTAATGTAATAAAATAAACTAATAAACACGTGCCGTGCAATAAACAAGGAATCGAAAAGGGAGGGACAGGGTCTTTATTTGGCCATAAAATGCAACAAATGCTTTATTATTGGAAAAAATTCATGTTCTGTACAAAACAGACAAAAAATGCATTTTGCATTTTCTCCGCTCTTTAATTATAACCATGTATATCACTCAAGAATTTGGTTTAATTGCATATAAGCTGGTAATAGTTTATGTTTTAATTTAAACAGAAATACGTGAACACTAAATGCAATCTTTTGCAACCCTGTACAGTGTAATATATTTAAAACTTTTAGCATGGTCGCAATAGGGGTGTATCTATTACATTTTAATACGGCTCTCATAGCGCGGTTGTGGACAATCTGCATTTGGGCAATCTTAAAAGCCGGCAGATTGTATAAAAGGGTCGAGCAAAATTCAAGACGAGGAGCGGCTATACTAATGTTACATAACAATAATTTGGTGCTGAATGATAATTGATTCCCTACTCTCGCAATGAAGTTAATTTTCTTTGAGAATTTACGTGTTACATAATCAACATGCGCGTGAAAGTTTAGATTTGAATCAAATATGATTCCCAAGTATTCGATTTGGCTTTCATGCATGATTCTGTCACCGTTGATAACTATGTTGATATCATCAAAATTTACATTTTTTTAAATGTGCTTTTTACCAAATAAACAAAACTTTGATTTTAAAGCGTTCATTGACAGTTTGTTATTACAAAGCCAATGGAATAAGTTCTCTAAATTATCATTCACAACCCGCCGCATATGACTTAAATCTGTTCAAGCCAAGTAAATCATCGTATCGTCAGGAAATAGATCGATATTACACCCATTTACAGCTCCAACAATGTCGTTGACATACAACAAAAACAACAGGGGACCCAGTACGGTTCCCTGCGACACGCCATGATTAACACTTAATGGATCGGACATATACATCTTTAAATTTAACCTTTTGGTGCCTATTATGCAAATACAATTGAAACCAACCTGAGAACTGTATTTTTAATACCCACACCCCTCATCTTGCGCAACAGTGTTGTTCTGTTAACTGTTTCAAATGTTCTCCTAAAATCTAAAAATACCGCTAATTATCCCTATCTAGTTCTTTCTTATGCCAAGCATACACATTTGGCCAAGTTTGGCAAACCTCGGCCAACATGAATGTGTGTGAGGTCTGTTTGTCGGGGTTGGCCGCTGCTTGGCAAAGTTTGCCGGTGTTCGCTTCGTTGTCGGTAAATCGCGACAAATCAAAGGGATTCGAGCAAGTCTTTGGCGATTCGTCCATTGTGTGATTGCCATAATTGTACACAAATGATTCGCCAAATGTTTCGGCAAATATTTTGGCCAATGTGTAACACATTGGCCAATATATTTGCTGAAGCATTTGTCGAAACCTTTGGCGAATCATTTGTGTACAATTATAGCAATCAGGCAACCACACAATGGACGTATCGCCAAAATGTTTGTAGATGGTACCAAAGACTTGCTCGAATCCCTTTAAATTGTCGCGATTTACCGTCGACGAAGCGAACATCGGCACTCTTTGCCAAGCCGCGGCCAACCCCGACAAACAGACCTCACACACATTCGTGTTGGCCGAGGTTTGCCAACCAAATGTGTATGCCCGTCATAAGGATCCCCCACACCTGTGCGAACTTTTAGTGACGCGAGGTTCCAATGGCAGAAAATTACGAAGGCATAGAAGGGCCACGAGAGTTTTTTTTTTTTAATTACAGACTTTAAACTGAGAATTCAGAGTTTAATGTCTGAATACAGACTTGTAACTCCGGGTTCAGAGAAAAAAGTTTGAATTCAGACTTTAAACTCTCAATTCAGAGAAAAAAGTCTGAATTCAGCCTTTAAACTGTGAATTCGGAGAAAAAAGTCTGAATTTAGACTTTAAACTCTAAATTCGGAGAAAAAGTCTGAATTCAGACTTTAAACTCTGAATTCGGAGAAAAAAGTCTGAATTCAGACTTTAAACTCTGAATTCGTAGAAAAAAGTCTGAATTTAGAGTTTAGATGAATAGATGAATATTGCATTTGGGCTTTTCGTACGTTTCCGTGTAGTTTTTAATGCCCATTATGGCTGGGGTAATCTATTCACATTGTCAATATAATGAGCACAATATCCTGTTACAAAATTTACGTTTTATTCTAAATTCGGAGTTTAAAGTCTGAATTCAGACTTTTTCTCCGAATTCAGAGTTTAGAGTCTGAATTCACACTTTTTTCTCCGAAGTCAGAGTTTAAAGTCTGAATTCAAACTTTTTTCTCTGAATTCGGACTTACAAGTCTGAATTCAGTCATTAAACTCTGAATTGTCATTTTAAAGTCTGAAATTAAAAAAAAACTCTCGTGGCCCTTCTACACCTTCGTAGAAAATATGGTAGCGGCGCGGCAGCGAACTTAGGTATTCACACCAAGCTTTTGGTAACGCGGTTGTTTCGTCGCATTGGCTTGTTCAAGAAAATACTAGATATAGGTGGATACGGGAAAAATAGTGATGCGGGCATTTTTGAAACTGCCAATATGGGAAAAAGATTTGAAACCCAGACTCTAAACCGCTCCCTGGGCAAAATAATTCCATTTTCTATGTATTAATCGAAAATGAGGAAATTCTTTGAAGTCATTCTGCTTGATAATTTTTTATGATCTTCGTGATTTAAATCATATATTATAGGTTACTGTTTGAAAATCCCAAATAATTTTCCTTATGGCGTCATTTTCTAATTTTCTAATGACGCGAAACTGCAGCGGCAGTGGTAGAATCGTGCCTGCAGCGTCAGAGAAAACCGACGCCGCAAGCCGCAGCATCGGCGCCGTATCTATCGTTCCGCCGCGTCGCGCTACCGCGACGCGACGGTTGCAGCAGACTTTCGCGCCGGGTGCGTGGGAATTCTTACAAGCGTTCACTCACACGAGTATGGCAGAGCCAATATCGATAAAAATAAACGATTCGGCAAGGCCGCACATTTCTCGCATATTAGTTTTGCCACAGCACAAAAAAATGTTAAAAGAGCGATTTTTGTTTCACCACAGAAAAATGGAAGAGCATTTTTTTCCACACATTAAGTGGCCTTATTCGACTTTTTCTAGAAAAACAAACGAGTGCATCTGATTTATTTTAGTAATCCGTAAATACGTAGAAAGTTTGAAGAAAATCGTTAGAGCCGTATTAGAAAATATCCATTTCTTAATTGTTTCCTTCAGTAAATTGGTCTTATCCGATTTTTTTGAGAAACGAGTTAATGGATATTATTTATCTTAATAATTAGTAAACATGTAGAAAATTTTAAGAAAATTGTTGTATCCATTTTCGACAAAATCCGTTTTTTAATTTTTTTTTCAAGCAAATTATCCTTAATTTGAAAGACAGAAAAAAATATAAAAAACATTTGAAGATATTTACAAGAAACTCCTTAATACCGATTTTCGGCGAAATGTCCGAACGGTTTTGGAGAAAAGTACACACAGACACAATTTTGTTTTAATTTTATGTTTTTCCTGCTCTAGGGTCATAATTCGTCGAAACAAAAAACACATTTTTGATCCACTACAATACTTTTTCTATACACCTATGGTCGTGGTCGTGAGACAGTAAATATGTACGTGAAGCTGGTGAATCTTAACAAAAATGATAAGTGTTTAACACAATAAGTTTTGTGTCTTTGTGCTTAGGTAGCATAGGACAATCTTTTGTTTGTCATCATGTAAAAAAAGACAAATGGAAAAAGGTTTTTTTTTTCAAAAACTTTTTCAACATTTTGAGCAAATTTTTAGTCGATTAGTAATACACCTATCTTCTATATTTAAAAAGTTCCTTCGATGCTGAAATGCTCGCTCCAATTTTTGCACCTTTTCACTTTAAAAAACGATTTTGACACATTTTCTTATAAAAAATTGCAACGTCAACATATGAGACATTAAGCTTTCAAACTGTGAAAAAGGTTTAGAAATATATTAAAAAATGGCTTCACAATCGCGAGTTAAACATATAAAAAGCATTATGTGACCCACCTTTATAAGCGCCCAACTGAAGTGAAACTTCTGAAAGTAACATTAGGAGTTGAGTTTTTATTCGTTTTAACTTTTTTTTCTCAACTTTTGTCTCCGGTTTCGACACATTTTTGATTTTTTTAAACTATTTTTTCGCCGAATACTGCGGTTCCCTATTTTTTTTTTGTTATTTCATTTTATAATACTTATATTAACTTTTCAAACAATTTTTTCTTTATTAATTTTTTTTGTTTGGTTTTATATTACTTTTATTAACTTTTCGAACAATCTTTTGTATTTTTTAATTTGTTTCTTCTTATTTCGTTTTATAATACTTTTATTAACTTTCCAAACGTTTTTTTACGTTTTTTTTTTAATTTTTTCCCATTTTCTCAATTTTTTTCCATAAAGCATTTTTTTCTTTCTTGGGTTTGCCATCCCCGACCTCGGAGCTAAACTCCTTCGCATTTTTATCGCCGAAAACCACGTTTCTCCAACTTCTGGCCGTATATCACTCAAACTTTTTTTATTTCCTATTTTGTTTTAACATTCTTTTATTTACTTCCCAAACAATTGTTTAGGTTTTTCAATTTTTGCACAATTTTTCGAAAATTTTTGGGTCCCCTGATACGGGAAGGACTAATGTCACTTTTCCGATCCGAGGCTCCGTTGCAGATCGGCAAAAAACGATTTTTTCTTCAAACGTCAGTAAATCCGTCATTACTCGACTGTGTAGGCGACCGTGAAGTTTCGTTTTTCCTCCGCCGGAGCTTTACTTTTCACTTTTCCGCCGGCGGAGGTAAAAGTGTTGTCATAGCAACATCGCAAATTTGTATTCATCACTCAATTTGTGCACTGCATTTCTAAACATCACTAATCTAGGAACAAATTGGTTATTATTTAATCGAACTTACCCAATAACTGCTTATCAATACGGAATTAAAACGCAATCGGAGACGCAATTTAAAAAAAATAATTATTGTTAACAGTGTCCACTGACAGCTTCATGTTACATTACTATAGCAACAACCTGTGCCTATTCACCGACACCGGTCTAAGCCCGCTTGCGAACCCACTTATCTTTAATAATAATTATTATTATTACTATTAAAAAGAGATGTTTTTGCATTAATTTGTCGACATTTGAAGAAAAAACAGCATATTTTATTTGGAGGAAAAGTTACTTTTCATGGCTTGCTCTCTATTACCAGCCTCATTCCGTTCGGCTGTTAAACACGAGCGCGCCATGAAAAGTATCACTTTTCCTCCATATAAAATAATATACTATTTTTTCCCTTAAATTAGAGCCCCGGTCTAAGGTAGTCCCCATGAGGCGCATCTATCATAAAAAATTCCACCCCGTGGCTCTTTCCGTTCCCCCGAAATTAATTATTTTTATGGGGGGTACTGGGTCCAGTTTTTGTCCAGGATCCTCGTTTTACCCCGGCTACATGTCCTGAGAATTTAACATTTTCTGCCACCTCATACCAAAATAATGAAATACAAATTTTAAAGAAAATCGGAGTTTTTAGCAATAAAAATCAATATTAGATCTTTTCATGAGTTAATTTGAAAATGAAATCAGTCACGAGTTCGAATATTTTCCAAGGGTATGGTACAGTTATGTGGATGACATTTTCGCTTTCCGCAAGATTATCGCAATAAAATTGTTTTTTTAATAGACAAACTTTTAAACTAAAACAGAGTTTTATCCACAATACCAAAACAGAATTTTTGCACTCGACGCGCATTTCGCTAACCGTGTTAGCATCATCATGAGATGACTAAAACTTTTAATCATCTCCTGATGATGCTAACATGGCTAGCAAAACGCGCGTCGAGTGCAAAAATTCTGTTTCGGTATTGTGGATAAAACTCTGTTTTAGTGCATTTTGCCGATGGTTCCAAACTCTAACATAGCAAACTTTTATACACTTCCAATAACCCTTTTTGTATATAATTTTCATGAAAATATATACATTATCGTACATATAGCCTTGAATTTTGGTTTGGGCTAGTTTGATCAAGGTGCTTTGTTTGCTATGATACCTCGTGTTATCCATAACAATAGCACTATTTGGCGGAATATTAAGCAATGATATAGTTCTAAACTTATCTTCAATTAGCTCCGCTATTGTGCCGTTATGATAGTCAACACAAGAATCTCTAATGTTTTTCGAGGAGAGAGCAATCCTTTTTCAGATCCAGCATGTGAAATTCTTATTCTTTAACGCAGTTTGAAGGCGCATGTTTCACACACTTACCGCTAGAATGACCCCATCCACTGGTTGGGGTGTCATAGGTATCAAACCACGTTTCATCTAAAGAACTTATTGGTTTTCTTTGTGTTCTGTAGTCATTGATTGCTCTCAAATATTTCCCCCGGCCATTCTTGAAGATACCTGGATTCCATTAGAATTTGCCGTTTATTAATCTGTTTGAATTTAAATCCCATTCTTTGGATTTACTTCCACAAAGTCGTTCTTGAGCACTTAATTTCGATTTTATCTCTTTTAAGTATTTTCATTAAATTGTCCTAAGTTAAACATATTGGTTTTCATACATTTTATAATTTTTTCGTGGTATAAAGTTCTCGTCACTAACTTTCTGACAACTTCAGCATCACTTCTTTTTTGCGTTCTAAAATAGACTTTTGCGTAACTTTTCACACCAAGGAAAAAGGTTTCCTTTAAAGTTTCCAAATTGATCTAAAAAAGGCATTGCATTCAAATACATATAAAAAACAACAGACATAAATACCATAAATTACCAAATGTTTACATGCGAACATTCGAAATATTAACGTGAAGAGGGGATAAAGTAGAGAATGAAAATGATGAAGATGGCGCCTGCGTCATGTTTCTCCCGGCGGTGCACCATAGACGTCACATTTTAGGGGACAACTGTCTCACCTTTGTTTATATAGGGAAAAGACAATGGTCTCACTGTCTGAACTCAGGCAAAATTGAAATAAGCCTGCTGACAAGCAGAATATAATAAGCCATTACAACAATGAAAATGACTAGACATAAAGACTAATTTATTACTAAAACTAAAAAAAATATTTTAAGTTACACTTCGGGAAAAAACCAATTTACGTTTAATTGATAATTGATTAGAGGATTGATTACAGATTGATTATATGTGTCGCTAGCTGCCGCGCCGTACCGGTCTACGTGGTAATAATACAAATTCTGCCGTCGGTAGTTAAAAGGCAGTAAGGGAATTTTTTTCAATTTTGCGATTTTTGCATTTTTAGACTAATATGACTATATAAAAATCTCGAAATTTTTTCCAAAAAAATTTGTTTTCTGTGTTTTTTGTAATTTAAAAAAAGGAGCAAGTGACACAACGTCACCATTTAAGAAGTAAAAAGGCAGCAAATGTGCATCTTTAAGTTAAAAGGCGGCATCTGAACCGATTCTTGCGGCTTACCGCCTTTTAACTTCAACTTCTCTACTTACACGGATATTAAAAACGAAGTAATACAGAATTAACGACCATTTTTTGAATCAAATTTTAAAATATTGTCCAAAATGACATATACCTAACCAAATATAGTGTTTTCTCTTTTATATTGACCAAAAAATATAATCATATATGTCTTGATTAGTGCAGCACAACATCGAAAAGTTGTTGCCATTTTTCTCGAAAAAAAAAATTATCCAAAGTTAAATTACATTAAAATAAAAAAATCTATTTTTTATCTATGTTAAGCCAATTTAGGCTCATTGCATCTTATCAAAAAATTATGGCTGAATTAAGTCGCCGCACAAATATATTTTCCGATCTTGAAAAATTACTTAATGTTATCTCGGGAAAACGCTTGTCATCTGCAGCGCTAAATAAACTTGAATGAGGGCCGGGCAGTGTTACCAAACTTTGAGCAATCGTATTCCCTCCACTTACCTGAAAAAATCCCACTTTTATTGAAAATATTAAAAATATATTTATTTTTATAAAAAAAATCGAAAAAAATATTAACATATATTTTTAAAAATACTTGTATTTTCCAAACAAAAAAATTATGTACACGGTGATCATTTATAATTAACTTTTTTGTTTTTCGCATTAGACAAAAATGTTAAATACAAAAGTCGTGCAGAATAATGTAAGCTATTTGCAAAATTCATTTATATATATATATATATACAAGGTGTTGCAGAAATGAGTGACAGGTT
>MU184814.1:21867-61182 GCA_016904865.1 Pissodes strobi | reverse complement strand
GTTGGCTCGTCGCTCGTGGTCGTGTCAGATGAGTTGTTTATGTTAGCCAGTGTCGTAGTTTCAGTTTAGGTATATATATTTTCTAGTTACAGTAATTAACAGTGTACATACGTTCTTGAACAAACTACTTATTTTATATCTGTGCTTGTATATAATAGAAATGGATAAACCGCGAGGTGGACACGTTTGTGCCGCTAAAAACTGCAGTGCGAAAAGTTATGAATCTAACAAGAATAGTATATTATTTTATATGGAGGAAAAGTAATACTTTTCATGGCGCGCTCGTGTTTAACAGCCGAACGGAGTGAGGCTGGTAATAGAGAGCAAGCCATGAAAAGTAACTTTTCCTCCAAATAAAATATGCTGTTTTTTCTTCAAATGTCGACAAATTAATGCAAAAACGTCGCTTTTTAATAGTAATAATAATTATTATTAAAGATAAGTTGGTTCGCAAGGCGGCTTAGACCGGTGCGGTGTCGGTGAATAGGCTCAGTTTGTTGCTATAATAATGTCATATAAAGCTGTCAGTGGACACTGTCAACAACAATTATTTTTTTAAAATTGCGTTTTCGATTACATTTTAATTCCGTATTGATAGGCAGTTATTGAGTAAGTTCGATTAAATAATAACCAATTTGTTCCTAAATTAGTGATTTTTAGAAATGCAGTCACAAATTGAGTGATAAATACAAATTTTAGTTTAATAACTCTTGAGTTCTTGACGCTTATTTTGATGTTTGTTTGTATTGTATCTATGTTGATATGACAACACTTTTACCTCCGCCGGCGGAAAAGTGAAAAGTAAAGCTCCGGCGGAGGAAAAGCGAAACTTCACTGCCGCCTACACAGTCGAGTAATGATGGATTTACTGACGTTTGAAGAAAATAGTTATTTGTTTTACTAGGCAGCAAAGTAGTAGATTGACTGCCGCGGCTGATAGTTCATAGCCGAGCGTAGCGAGGCTAGGAATTCAGCTAAGGCAGTCAATCTACTTTGCTGCCGAGTTGAACATATAATTTTTTCTCCGATTGTTTATAATGATATATGTATATTGTATATTTGCAAATTATTACAATTCCTACAATCTTTTTATTTTTCCTATAGTGATAAATTAAGACAAAATTTGATAGAAATCGCAATTGTTGGAATGGTTCGTTGCTATGGAAATGTATATGTCCATAATAATTATAGTTTGACAACTTATGTCAGACGTTTTATTCCCATGGAGACTAATCACTTTGCTGCCTAGGCAGCAAAGTACTTACTTTGCTGCCTGGACAGGAAAAGTAATACTTTGCTGATTGATATGTGTCTGCAAAATTAATATTTGCTGTCAATCGGAGAAAATAGTTATTTGTTTTACTAGGCAGCAAAGCAGTAGATTGACTGCCGCGGCTGATAGTTCATAGCCGAGCGTAGCGAGGCTAGGAATTCAGCTAAGGCAGTCAATCTACTTTGCTGCCGAGTTGAACATATAATTTTTTCTCCGATTGTTTATAATGATATATGTATATTGTATATTTGCAAATTATTACAATTCCTACAATCTTTTTATTTTTCCTATAGTGATAAATTAAGACAAAATTTGATAGAAATCGCAATTGTTGGAATGGTTCGTTGCTATGGAAATGTATATGTCCATAATAATTATAGTTTGACAACTTATGTCAAACGTTTTATTCCCATGGAGACTAATCACTTTGCTGCCTAGGCAGCAAAGTACTTACTTTGCTGCCTGGACAGGAAAAGTAGGACTTTGCTGATTGATATGTGTCTGCAAAATTAATATTTGCTGTCAATCGGAGAAAAAATAAGTTTTTTTAGATTTCCCAAAGATGCCATTAGGTAAGTTTTTTTGACAAGCATCTTTAAAGTGATGTACTTTTGTATCCTAGAAATATATTTCATTAATGTAAGCATAGCTGTTTTTACTGGAATGTAAGTAATTTTGAATGTAATACTTCTTACTATGATATCCTAAAATGAAGATTATGTTACAAATTACCTTAAACAAATTAATTGTTTTAGTAGTTATTTGTGTTTCTAGAGCGTAAAGTAATGCACGACTGTCATTTATTAATACTTTTGGTTGCCATCACTATTCACAGCACACTCGACGGAAAATAAGAGAATTTTCTTTTCCATGTACGCTTTAGAGCAGAAAATAAGGATGCCGCGGCGTTCGTCAATTTTGCGACTTCATTTGAAATTACTAATTAGTTATTTTGCGCACGGCTGTAGAAAAAAACAATTATTGTACAGGGTGGCCCGTTTAAGAGGGGCCTATAACTTATCTCGAAAACGACGGGGTTGCAAAAAAAAATTAAATACAAAACTTGTTCCTAGTGAAATAATCTTTATTTTTTTTATATTTTTTAATCGACACTTTTTTATATACAGGGTGATCAAACAAAGTTATATATTTTTCAATGACACACCCTATATTTTATTAAATGTTTGGATTCCATTTAAAATTCTAAGCATATTAGATGTATGATGTTATACCTCTAGAGTTAGTACTTTCGCAGCTATAAACAGTTGAAAATCGGTACTTTGGTTACTTTTCACCCTGGTATCAAGAATACCATTAGAGATTGAGCAAACTGAATTCCACATTCCTATCTTAACTTTTCAAAAGCTCTGACGGTACTAACTGGCAGGTGGTATGATGGGTACCAAATCTGATACCTCGGAATGTGAAATTAATTTTACTTCATCTCTAATGATTGTCTTGCTACCAAGGGGAAACTTAGCCGAAGTACCGATTTGTTGTTTATAGCTGTGAAAATACTATCTCTACATCAAATATTCTGAGAATTTTAAGTAGAATCCAAAAATGTAATAAAATATAGGGTGTTTCATTAAAAAATGTAACTTTGTTTGACCACCCTGTATATAAAAAAGTGACAATTAAAAAAGTACAAAAAATAAAGATCATTTTACTAGGGACAACTTTTGTATTTAGTTAATTTGCAACCCCCGTAGTTTTCGAGATAAGCTATAGGCCCCTCTTAAAAGGGACACCATGTGCAAAATTAACATAAAGTCCATTCAAGGCTATTGCGCTGTTACGTCAGAATTTCTGACGTCAAAAGAAAAGATCCGTACGTCTTAGATAGACTCGTACGTTATTTTTTACACTAGCCAAAAGATGTCTCTGTACCTGTTTTCTATTCCGGAGCACGTTCCGTTTTTATCAATTTTACATACTTATGACAATATTGCTTTAAACGTCTGGGCATCTGAATAATGCTTTTGACAGTTCGTTTAATT
The DNA here is from genome assembly GCA_016904865.1 of Pissodes strobi. Classification (NCBI taxonomy): domain Eukaryota; kingdom Metazoa; phylum Arthropoda; class Insecta; order Coleoptera; family Curculionidae; genus Pissodes; species Pissodes strobi. Next base: position 57,909 of record MU184814.1, on the reverse strand, counting down.
TAAAATAATAATATGCTTTTTATCGTCTAAAATCTGTTAAAAACGATTTTAAATGGCAAAATTGTATAAAAATCCGAAAATTCGGACATTTTTGGGCCGATAGCCATGGCTTCGAACGAATTTGTCGTGGCTTTTGAAGCGAAAATTCATTTTAAATTCAACCGTCCATTAAAAATAAGCTGTGCTATGGATCCAAATACACTGCGAATATAATAATTAAAAAATAATACTTTTGACGGTTCGTGTAATTTAAAATATGCTTTTTTATCGTCTAAAATCCATTTAAAATGATTTTAAATGACAAAATTGTATATAATACCGCCCTAGCGGCTAGAATTGGTTTGCGCATTTCCGTCTCATTTGCCGAGATTTGTCCTCATATCGCCGCGTAAGATGTTTATACATCAAAAATACATTTTTTCTAGAGATATCGTTTTAGTATTATGAAATAAATAAAAAAAAATATTACTTATATTGTGCACAGCTTTCCAGGGTAAAAGTGGCCTACTACCAGCATTTTTTTCACGTGTGAAATAATGCACTAATTTTAAAATTAAAGCTTGCTCTTTCTCACTGAACCGGTGGGGCATCTCAAATCGATTTTTATTAGCAATTATTAGCGTAAAACACAAACCAACTACCAACTAATCAATAAATGAATTAAATCTGGTATTTTCGTTATGATATTTTGACATTGACGCAAATCGATGTCAAAGATTCCAATTTGACGGACCAATTTAGTACATACGTTCATTGCATAAAGAAAGATGGAATGATATGACGTAACAGCGCAATAGACTTGAACGGACTTTAATTTAAAACTCCTATCCATAGCTTTTTAAACCTTAAATTATATTAAATATTAGCTTCAAATACATGTACCTCTAAATCGCTTAAAAAATGTTGTTTTACATTTGTGTACTTTTATGTATAATATAATAAAGTTGTCTTAGGACAAGGACATGGCTCATAAGTAGTCAAAGAGAAGACTTGTTAAATATGGACAGTGACAGACTTTCGAGCCAAAAATCTTTACCAACAGCCAGGTTTGTCGTTTAAACCACAATGCAGTACCTACGCTTTTTAGAGCATTCGAGGGATCCTCAAAAAATGATCATTCCTATTGTTCTTGGGAGCCCGTTATTTTGCAAAAGCCAGAAGTTTCTGCCAAGACGATTAAAATTATTGGGAACAAACCTATGTTATACCTTAAATAGTTATTTTTGTAAAATAAATCAATATTTCTATGATTTCAGTGGTTTATATTTCCTTTCTTCCCGCTTAAGACAGTATCTTATAAAAAAAAACTAATTATAGGTACCTATATTTAAAACAAAAAGTTGATATCTATTTTTTTTGTTCGGCGAGAATGTAGGTACACAAATAAAAATTAACTAAAACCGTTGATTGCATCCAATCAACGATAAAACTAAAAAAAAGATATATAATATCAAAACTCCAATCCTGTCTATTTAAAATTGATTACTCCTTATCCCGGCCCTATGTTTTAACCCGAAATGGCGTCGGCGACGTCAGATTTTTATTTTCACTTTGACAGGAGAGTCGGCTAGCTGATTGTTTGGTAAGCTGTGCAGCTGCGTCATAGATGAATATATATTGCGTTAGCTATATTCATCTATGGTTTGAGTATTTGAGGCAGCGTTGCCCTATCTCAAAGTGGCAACATGGCAGATATGGGATTGTACCCTGGTATGTCATGTTGGCCAGTTTCACCTAGTTATGGACCACACACCATAAGTGAAACTTTATCTGCACAAACCGAATATCCTCGTCTCGCCGTTTTACACATATTGTATGTAACACGTGCGAACACGTTCACCAGCTCCAGCGAAATCGCGCCTAAAGAAGTTTTAGTTCAAAAATTAGGGTGCTTATGGATCACACACTAAAAGTGAAAACTTCATCCGCACAAAACATAATAATATTTTTTATGCAAATAGGGTGACACGAATGGTAGAACAAAGTATAAATGAAACTAAGGCCTGGTCAACGATCGATTCTTTTTAGAAAATGTTAGGCGAAATCGGCACAGATGACGTGGAAGACACGAAGATAAAAGCTGGTCATCCCATGCCAGCAGAGCATAAAATCAGCTCTCAACAAAGTACAAAGCCTGGCGTGCATAAGCATAACAGGCGCAATGAAAACATGTCCAGCAGCAGTCGAGGCAAATGTGGGCCTCGCACCTCTACAGATTGTAGTAGAGGGAGCAGCTAGACATGCAATGACTAGAATGACAAGCGAGGGGGTAGGCGAGGGAGGATGGCATAGAATCATTCAATCAAAATAAGCTTTATTGTCCGAAAAGATAAAATGTTCATTGACAAGGCATTATTAGGTGTAAATCTCAGTATTTACAATAAACAAAAATCATATACATTTCCTAAATTATTACATTGATCACCTAATAATGAAAATTACTAAAACTATTAAAATTACGGTCAAACAATAAAATAAACAAAATAAAATAAAATAGAATCACATCAACGTATTACAATAGTTTAGGGTAAAATAACATAACATACATATACATATCCTCAAACATATAATCACAACCATAGATTTATCTGTCATCAAAATATTCATCCAGATGATAATAGGCCTTATTAACCAGCATATCCTTAGCCATCACACTAGATCTATTAAGATCATTAATTGCTTTTTTATTACGCATGCATCATAATCAACGATTATCGCACGCTGCAGCGTGCATAAAATGATGTTTATGACGCGCCTACTTTTTTAAAGGTTGCTATAGAAATATTTGATCATGTCAAATGTGACAGATTAATATATTCGTCAATATATCCCTTAAATTTAATATTTAAAACATTTTTGAGATTATGATGCATTCGTAATAAAAAATAGCGTATGATATACGTGTATAAGAGGCCTTTAAAGCCCTTGCGACTTACAAAACACTCCGCTGCGCGTCGTGTTTTGAAATATGTCGCGCGTGCTTTAAAGGCCCTCTTATACACTTATATCATAATATACTATTATATTCACGGGTAACTGGTTGTATATTTAATGCAGGTTTACATGAATATGCAACTAGAAATAGTTCAAATATTCCTCTACCCATTTCCAAATTTGCACTGACAAGGAACTCTGTAATTTATCGAGGTATTAAAATATACAACCAGTTACCCGTGAATATAAAAGCCTGTACTCCTGTATTTTATAAAGTATAAATAGAGATACTACTGTTAAAATTTTTTCGCTTTGAAATAGTGGTTTACAGTGTGTTCTTAGCTTTGCTCCACAGACATATCTCAAGCACCGCTTCTGTATGATAAAAACTGATTGAAGTAGATGCTGGCAGCAATTTCCCCAAAAGGCAATTCTATAGCGCAGATGTAATTCTACCAGGGCAAAATATACCTTTCTAGCCATTATAGATCCCAGGTCAAAATATATCCTCCTTATAGCATAACCACTTCTTGAGAATTTTCTATTTAAATTCATAACAAATTCTGTAAATTTTAATTTGTTATCAATGAACATTTCAAGAAATTTTACATTTTGCCTTTGTTCAATTTGTTCCTTATCTAGATTAAGATCATCAAAATCCATCTTAAAGAGTTAAGGCACAGATAATTTGCATCACACCATTTTTTAATCATATATTATATCATGAGAACTATGAATTTAATCGATTAAATTTACATTCAATATTTTGAGCATGATTTTTCTGGAAAATGTTGAATGCAAAATAATTTATTTCTAAATTATTTTGCATGAAACTATTTGCCAAAAAGAAAAATCATGCGAAAAATATTGAACGTAGTTTAATCGATTAAATTCATAGTTTGAGTGGTATACGGCTAGATTATTTCCTGAATTAGTTAAATTAAATCCATAACGTAACTTTATATTTTTCAACACATTTTACCTAAATTGCCGATTCATTTTGATCAAAGCCCCAAAAACACATTCAGAACGTTGAAAACGACGCTTCGCATAATATTTGCCGTTTTTGTCACCTACGTTACATACCCTAATGATGCCTTGATGAGGCCCACTTATCAAAGTCGGCATGTAAATATTTCAAAATTTGACGCTTTCTGTCACCTCATACCAAAATAATGAAATACAAATTTTATAGAAAATCGGAGTTTTTAGCAATAAAAATCAATATTAGATCATTCGAACCATTTAGAAAATAATGTTTTTTCAAAAACCGTTAATGTTAATTGCAAGAATCAGCTACAATCGACAAAACGAAATTCAATATGGAGGACGCAGTTTAATCGCTGTTAAACAGGTCTAGTGCAATAATCAAACTTATCTAAACAAAATTTATTCAGAAAATCGGGCTGTCTGATTGGTCCATTTTACGATGAAGGAAATAATCAGCTGTATATCATTTTGCACAATTTCCTGTAAAGTATGTTCATCCTTGTGATGCCATAAGATTGTTGTATCATCTGCAAAAATAGTTAAGAGTCCTTTAATATCTACAAGGTTCAAATCATTTATATACAAGAGGACTAGAAGAGCGCCGAAAACTGAGCCTTGGGGAACGCCAGCATCAATTTCCTGTGTTGAAGAGAATGATGTACCATTCTTAACCTTTTGATATCGTCCTGTTAAATATGACCTAAAAAAGGACACCGATATGCCTCTAAAACCATAAATTTCCATTAAAAATATTATGCTTTCTATAAATTCCATCATTCTTATCTTTACCAATTTTTCAATAATTTTTGATAATGTATTAATAAGGGAAATTGATCTAAAATTAGATGGATCCGTAAAAGATCCCGACTTATGCAAAGGAATCACTAAAGCAGTTTTCGAGATGTCGGGAAATTTTCCCTTTGCAAAACTCTTGTTAATTGAGTAAGCAAGTGCTTCCAAAGCTGCATCATTCAGATTTTGAAAAATATTTTTAGTCATTTCATCTATACCTGCAGAGTTAGTTTTAATTTCACTTAATACCTTTTTTATTTCTGTTTTTTCTGTGTCCGCCAATATAAAGGTTTCATTTATGTATGCTCTCGACAAATTTTTTATTGGATCCCAAATCTGATTTGATATCTGCTATTTAGTAGGATGGAGACAGGTCCAGGTTTCTTCCTATTGTACAATAAAAAACACTTAGATCTTCGACATATAAACTAGCGAGCGGTTTGTTTTAACACATCATTCTTACCTCTGAGATCATTTACAATAGCCCAAGTTTCTTTGGCCTTGTCTTGCAATTTATCAATCCTGTTTTCATAATATTTTTGTTTAGCTATTTTAATAAGGTTTTTGTATATTTTACGGTACGAACTGTGAAATATTTAGAAAAAAAACTCATTAGTCTGAGGTTTTGTGAGGAAATCTGCCTCTAGTTATCCAGTTCTTTTTCTTTTTTCTTTTTCGCATTCTGCGCAAAGCAAAGCTTTGAAAGAACATTCTTTGAACTAATGAGTGAGAGGTATGGATAGGTATATCAGAGTTCAGCACCAATTGCCTTTTTATCACTTCAACCCTTTCTCTGAATTTATTAAAGTTTTTGCCTGAAAATAGTATATTATTTTATATGGAGGAAAACTGATGCTTTTCATGGTGCGCTCGTGTTTAACAGCCGAACGGAGTGAAGCTGGTAATAGAGAACAAGCCATGAAAAGTAACTTTTCCTCCAAATAAAATATGCTGGTTTTTCTTCAAATGTCGACAAATTAATGCAAAAACATCTCTTTTTAATAGTAATAATATCTAATTATTATTAAAGATAAGTGGGTTCGCCAGGTGGCTTAGACCGGTGTCGGTGAATAGGCACAGGTTGCTGCTATAGTAATGTAACATAAAGCTGTCAGTGGACACTGTCAACAATAATTATTTTTTTAAGATTGCGTCTCCGATTGCGTTTTAATTCCGTATTGATAAGCAACTATTGAGTAAGTTCGATTAAATAATAACCAATTTGTTCCTAAATTAGTGATTTTTAGAAATGCAGTCACAAATTGAGTGATAAATACAAATTGTAGTTTAATAAATCTTGAGTTGTTGACGCTAATTTTGTTGTCTGTTTGTATTGTATCTATGTTGCTATGACAACACTTTTACCTCCGCCGGCGGAAAAGTGAAAAGTAAAGCTCCGGCGGAGGAAAAACGAAACTTCACGGCCGCCTACACAGTCGAGTAATGTTACGGATTTACTGACGTTTGAAGAAAAAATGCGTTTACGTTGTGCAGGTACTTTTATAGGTAGTTTTTGCAATGGAAAACTGGTCATGCCTCGTGGTCAGAAAGATTGTTAGAAAGCACTTGACATTCGATACTCTCGTGACTAAAATTGCTACAAAAGTAATCTATAGCAGTAGCAGTCATATCTGTTATCCTAGTTGGAGAGTTAACAAACATTTTCAAGTCATAGGAAAGCATTAAATTTTTTAAAGCGATTGTACAAGTTAAATTATCATTGTTGTAATCTAAATTAAAATCACCAGTATAAATAATTTTGCAATTTGGTGGTAAGTCTAATAAAATGGTTTCGAAATTTATAAAAAAAAAACTAGTTGAATCTGCTGTAGGAGGACGGTATACACATAGAACATAAATATTTTCTCTCCTATCAAGTGCTAGAGAAAATTCATAAAATTTTTCTGTATACAAATAATCATAATTATTCACGTTCTCTACTTTAAAATAAGAATCAGAGCCGTTGCTTACCAATATACATGTACCACCATAGCCTATATTTGTTGACCTACAGTTCTTTGAAACAACATAATACCCAGGAGTGTTAAATATTTCGTCCGGTTCCAACCAAGACTGAGTTAACATCCCTGACAAAGCATATACCACTTCTTGGGCTCCGCAGGGATGATTCAGTCAAAATATACAATTTTGAAAAATACTTCACGGTAGTGATAAGAAATAGAGAAGAATGGAAAAAGAACACCTCTTGCATTCTCAAATCACAGCAAAGTGCCATAAAATGGTATACAGACGGGGCAAGAATTGAACAGGGAACCGGAGCCGGAGTATTTAAGCCACGAACAAAATTCTCCGAGGCAATGGCAAAACATCAGGACATATTCCAGGCGGAAATTAAAGCCATAGCGAGATGTGCGCAGTTCAACGTAGACAGAAAGCGATTGCTACTTCTCAGACAGTCAAGCAGCTATCAAAGCGCTGAGCTCAACAACAATCAGCTCCAGAATGGTATGGGAATGCCTAGATCGGGTAAATGAACCAGACAAGAATAACAAATTATCTCTTCACTGGATACCAGAGCACGTTGGGATAGAAGGCAACGAAAAAGCAGACCAATTGACAAAAGTAGGAGCACAAACTCCGCTATTAAAACCGGAACCTTCCTGTGGCACACCTACAAGGAAGAATTTAAGAAAGAAGAGCGAACCAAATGGATCAGTCTATGGGAACGCCTTCCAGGATTAAAGCAATCAAAGATGTTTCTAGGGCCCTCTCACCCAGGAAGATCAAAATACCCTATAACAATGAGTAAGAACAATCTCCGCATCCCCACCGGCTTTCTTACGGGCCACTGCCGGTTGAGAAGGCACTTGGAGAGAATAAAAACTGAAAACGGGGACAGTTGCCGGTTCTGTGTGGAGGGGGAGGAAACCCCGAAACATGTTCTCACGGAGTGCGAGGCGGTCGCGAACAGGTGAATGACCTGCTTTGGGCGCTGCATGGTTAAACAGGAGGAATTTCCATCCATAGAACCATCCAGACTACTTGCTTTTATAATAGCATTGAAGCTGGATCAGGTACTCTGATTGAGAATCGCGTCAACGGAAGCATCATGGACGGAGGACACAATAGATCTGAACAGGTCGCAGTGTATTAACACCCACCTAGATCAATCAATCATTTATTCATATCTCATACTTGCTTTGAATTGTACAAGCCGGCATCAAAATTCGCCACGCCGATATCTCTTCTTACTTTCGTTACCTTTCGCTGTATCACACATTTTATAGTTTTTGTAACACGTTGACCAGCTTACGCTTCAGGGTGCCTAAAAAATTTTTACCTCTAAATAGCGGCCCGTTCAATGATCGATCCTTGTCAGAGAAAGATAGGCGAGTTCGGCGCGGATGACCTGGAAGAGACGAAGATAAAAGATGACTATCCCAGGCTCGGTTTGACTAGCGTTCCCCTCAGCGTATTCTGTAACGTTTGCGTTCGCGTTCGCCTTATCACACATTTCATTCCCATGTCACCCATTTCGTAACTTTCGTAACACGTTCACCAGCTTACTCCGCAGGTATACGAAAGAAGTTTTACTTCAAAAACATATAGGCACATATTTGATTAAAAGCTTTGCTACTATTACTCGTTGTTCGTATGCAAAAATACCTAGTACAAAATATATATTTCGACTACAGAAATGCAGAATTGCAATAGAATAATATACAATTTATGGCACCTTTTCTCTAATGCCAAGGGATCTAAAAATACGATATATCAAGCTTATTTTTTTGTATAAATGACAACAGGTTGTTAAAATTTCATTTAATTGATAGTCATTAATTATATTATTCCCTTTTTAGCAATTTTGTCTGGAAAACTTTATCCCTCTTGATCTCATATTTAATGCAATGGCCTCAAACAAGGACGAAGAAATCGCCAAGCTTCAACAAAGAATTGATTATTTGGAGGCGATGCTCGATATCTATAGGCAAATTGAACTGACACCCGAGCAGCAGAAGCAAGTTGATGATCTGGTAAAGACATATGGTATTAAAGAACCAGCTTAATAATCCGTTAACTAATTTTCATTTGTAACGTCATGGTTTCTGAAATATAAATTAACTTTTGGCCATTTATTAGTATTTTTTTTTGAAAAATCTCTGATAGGTAATTAACTAATGTTCAAATATACATTAAAATAATTACTTAGGCAAATTAACACAGATTAACAAATTTGAGACAAAATTTTACTTTTCCAGAGATGATTTATCACAGGTTATTCTAGTAATGAACAGACATATGTAATAATAATTTTCCGCTTTAATTCTAAACCTAATGTAGGCATTTAATATCATTTTTATCTGATATAATTAGTTTATCGTTGAAGTTACCATGAACCAAAGAAATTGTAGTAACGCTCATATTTTTTAAGCTAAGCACCTTTTATTCAAATTGATTTGACATTTGCAAAAATGTAAATAGACAGTGGAACGCAAAATTCATGGTGACGAATTCTCTTGCATACTCACATGCAATAAATATTTAACGTTTTTTTAGCAATTAACCGGATTAAAATATAAAAAACTAAAGTCGAAACCAACCTAGTTCATAAAAATAGGTTTTCGCTTGAAGTTTTTCTAAAAATAAAAACTTTAAAAATTAAAAACAAATCTTTGTTAATTTTTTCTAAAAATATTATTATTATGCATATAAATGTATCATTAAAATATGGCGTAATGAGACTATAGGAACCTAAAATAAATATGCAATAAATATCTACATACATCATCAAAAGTTCACAACCCAAAACTTTTGCTTGCAAAGGTTATTTAATACCTCCATAACCTGCACGTGCAGCTACTTCCAACCAGATGCTCGACAATCAGAATTATTAATACCAATCAATTAGCTACTAAATAGCAGCTTAACGGCAAATCGTGATTTTTCAAAAAAGAAAGCTTCTTCGGAACGCAATGTGCTCCTCCCTCCGCTGAATCATTTATTGATGCTATCTGTCCTGTTACGGCTTATCGCCATGGCTATTAGGTGCACACAAGGAAGCACACAGCTTTGGGAATTAAACGAATCTAGTTTTATGCGTAAGTGTCGTTACCTAATATATACATAAATAAATTATAACTCAAATTTTAGAATGCCAAGCTAGCAAAGGAGAGGCAGAAGCTAAAAGCTGCTCAGAAAGATCGCGATGAACATGGCGAGCCTAGACGTAGAGGCCGTGGCCGAAAAAAAGCAAGTAAAATTTTTTCATATCTACTGTTGGATAGTATAATTAATAGATCAATTGACTAACCTTAAGAAAAATTGATCGAAATTATATGAATATTGCCGTTCGAAGAATTACAATAATACACTAGTAGTACATGATACAATAAACGGAAGGTATGATACCTAACCGTGTCAAATTCGTTCGCTCCGCGCATTGACGTCATTGCGTGATTGGCTTCTATTGAAATGCATACGTTTATAGGCACAAAATCATTATGTTTTACCTATTTTCTCTATTTTTTAAGAAAATTTGTGTCCTGGGTGAAATTAAAAACTAATTATTACATATTAATACTATAAAAATACTAATAAAAAAACTAATATTCAACATAACTTTTATGATGAATGGATCAAAATAGTTGTATTAAAAACAGCATCTTTTGAGAAACGTAATAAACTTTTACTTTTATCTAAAAAACGTTTATTGACTATTGGCCAATCGACAGCAAAAAAAAGGAAATCGATAATAATATTTTTTCTTAAATAATAATTTTAGTCATCTTTCTTTTTTTAGAAATTGTTAAATTTATCAAATCCTGATGGTAGTAAGACCGTTAGAGATGCAGTAAAATTAATTTCACATTCCTATCTTAACTTTTCAAGAGCTATCTGACGGTATTAATTAGCAGGTGGTACCATGGGTACAAAATCTGGTACATCGGTAGGTACCACTGGCAGGTGGTACCATTGGTACCAAATCTGGTACCACGATAGGTGCCATTGGCAGTTGGTACCATGGGTACCTAATCTGGTACTTCTGTAGGTACCATCAGTTAGCACCAACAGATAGCTCTTGGAAAGTTAAGATAGGAATGTGGAATTAATTTTACTCCATCTTTAATGGTCTTCCTGCTACCAATGTGAAAAGAAGCCACAGTACCGATTTTCAACTGTTTATAGCTGTGAAACTACTAACTCTAGAGGTATAACATCATACATCAAATTTAGTATGCTTAGAATTTTAAGTAGAATCCAAAAATGTAATAAAATATAGGTTGTTTCATTTAAAAAAGTGTAACTTTCTTTGACCACCATGTATATAAAAAAGTAAAGATTAAAAAAATACAAAAAAGTAAAGATCGTTTTACTAGGAACAACTTTTGTTTTTAATTTTTGTTGCAGCCATCGTAGACTTCGAGATAAGGTATAGGCCCGTCTTAAACGGGCCACCCTGTACATAGTCATCTTTCTCAAAATGTTTTGAGCAAATACGTGCAGAAGTTTTATTAAATTTATCCTTACGAAAACACAGGTGAACCCATTTACTACACATATTTTGTCTTTGGGAAAAGTGAAACACCTTATATTCCTATCAGAGTTTTTGCCTTGGTTATCCACCTTACATCCGTCCACAGCACACCTCATAATTAAACGTTTTTTAATTAAAAATACCAACAAACATCGTCTAAGGAACAGTGACGTCAACAAAATTTAAATCTAAAACATAGGAATCTCAAATGCAAAGCACACGTTCGTTCATGTTGTAAATGCCAGCCGGCGCGCAGCGCCAAACAAAGCTCGCAATGACGTCACAGACGAATCGTCGCCTGCGCGATATCATACCTTACTTTTATTGTATCATGCTCGTAGTAGCAATTTTTTGTGCGCCCAGCCTTCACGATTTTAAAACAAATCCGGACCTGTCTCCACCCGTCTCCACTTCCTCCGTCCTACACTAGCTCATCGCAATTTTGATAAAAAAGAGGAGTAGAGCTAGACCGAAAGGGATATGGATATGGGTGGGATTGTAATTCTTCGAACGGCAATTATTATTAATTATATTTCATATTGCTGTTCTCAAATTACAATAATAAACTGGTAGATGTTTAGGGTCAAACGATCTAGATCTGCGTTACCTCTTTATTGTAGAAGAGAACATTCACCAAACAAAAAGTTGTAAATTTTACAAATAGTAACACTAAAAATAATTCATATAACAACAAACATAACTAAAGACCTAAACCCGAGCTTAAACCTCATTGGAAGACAGAATTGTTCTTGCAAATTCTGTAGTATCCAGACCTAAAGGTCGATTATAAAAACGATTAAACACGGAACTCTTTTTTGTCCATCCCACGGTTTTTCTGATTAGTTCAATTGATACTCCTGCTCTATTTGCTGCAGAAGTAGCCGCAAGACGCGTACTATAAGCTGAGAATTGGGACATATCAATTCCACTGCTTTGGAGGGTGAACTTAATCCATTTACTAATCCGTTGCGAACAAAGCAGGATGTAACGGCTTCTTATAATTCAATATTAAATAATCTGTACCTGTAGGTCTGTTTTATATAAGCTTTAATAACTGAACCTAAACATAACTTTGGGTTTTCCCTAAAATACGATATAACTAAAAGTGGTTGAAAGTTTTTACATTGTGAAGTTTTTATAAGATCTGATATCCTTATTTCTAGTCCATCATCAAAGTGAATGGATATTTGATATCTTGGATATTGTTTGCATCCTATGACCTGTTATTAATGCTAGTAGAGTAACTAGGTTTTGCGTTAGTTTGCAAATTGGTACCTCCTCTAATGGATAAAATGATGACAAAAAATTTAAAACTGGGATCGGATCCCAAGTTATTTGATATTTAGGCTTTAGCGGATTTTCCCTAAAAGCACCCTTGAGAAATCTCTTTAAGTAAGCTTTATCTGTGGAACCTACGCTATCGGTCAAAAGTAGAGCAACACAGTTCTTTTTCATTCATATTTTACTAAAAAAAATATTGGGTTGTGTTTTTTTGCCAAGTTTAATAAAATAGTATCCTCACACTGAAAGTCATATTTCACAACATTTTGGTGCACTTTAAATCAATTTAAGAATGGTGAATAATAATTGGTCGGGATAAACAAGTGCTTTTATTATTGCTTATTGCTTAAAACCATAAAGAAGGGTGTGGTATCTTAATTAACCACTTTTAATGGATAGTATAATATAGGATGGTGAGATAAATTGAAACATGTATTCGGTATTGATATAATTTAATAATACAGGTGTAAATTGCATTTAAATATAATGTAGATAAATAAACAGTGTTCTCTATGTTAAATAGAAATTATATGTACAATTCTTAGACTAAAACTTTCTTAATTATTAACTAAAGACTAAAAGTCTTGATTATGCAATTTCTAACTGAAACATGTTTGTCCTTTCTGACTTTCAATGAAATGAAATTTTATGCTTTCAATCTAGCACCTTTCTTTCGTACAGAATACCTTAATCTCCAATGTTTTACTTCACTCTAATCAGCTAGGGATTCCACTTTGAATCCTTGAATTAACTAGTACAGTACAGGGACCACTTGAGTTATCAATTCGGTGCCGCCATTTTATGGATTCTCTTCAACAAAAGGGGGAAAGAGACGCTACGTCGTTTCTTGCCTTGAAAAATTGCTTAAAGAAGCCCAAAAAGAGGTCTTTGTCCAAACTTGGACAAAGATAACTGAGGTGCACTAAATATTCTCTAATATTTGTGCATACAAGAGAAATTGGCCAAAAAGAAATTTGACCTTTTGGCGCGAAGAGGCACTTGCTGGAGCGTGGTCAGGACACCGACCCAGCAACGTGGAGTATTTGCAGAGCACTAACTTGAATCTTGAATTATTTGTCTTCGAGCTGGTTGCCTCCTGGCGCCAGACCAAATAAAAAGTGGGGGGTTGGCGCTTTGCCTAATTCATTTGAGATTACAAAGGTAGAAGCTGTTTTCTTTCTTTATTTGGCAGACTGATTGTTCACAAGACTGACGGAGACAAAAATACATTAACTTGAAAACGATTACAAACGTTTTCCTTCGCGTATGAAGAGTTGCTGAATTGTAATCTATTATATTGACAGCACTGCTGTACAGGGTGTCCCAAATTCGAGCCTCTAGAAGAGATACGAGATCGGTTAAATGGAGGCAAAGTTGCGCAATTTGATGCTGATTTAAATGCCACCTTACAAGTTTAAAAATTCCGAACGCTTCCGAAGATTTTTGGAAAAAACCGAATATTCGCGATTTCATTTTTATTTTTTTAAGACTTTATTTGAATGGATATAACAAAATAAATTTCACTTTCTCATTGTTACTTTTTCTTTTCTACAAGATGGTGTTATCAGATTTTCAAACCGACGTTTCGTCTTTGAGCTGCCATCATCAACTTTGTTTTTTTAAATACGGCCCTGGATTTTTGATTACGGACTTTAAGAGCTCTTAAGGTCCCAGAATCAATGATGTATCGCACTTAATCGAAAAATTCATATTAATGGCATTTTTCATAAGAACTCTTGTGTTAGAGAGAGAGAGAGAAAACAGATATTTGGTGAGATCTTACCAGGAAATCATTAAAATTATTTTTTCGAAAAAGTGCTATACAACAATGAGAATGTGAAATTTATTATTTGTTCCAAATCTAATTCCACACAAATATTTACTTGGGTAAATTGCTAAAAATATAGCCTAGAGCCTATGGTTTGAGGGTTGACACTTTATTATATTATTTATTAACCACTTCTAATGTTATTTTTTAAGCTTTCTTTATTCAAAGCGTTAATGCGTAAAAAAAAGGTTTTTGCTTTTAATGCTATTAAAAATCTATTTTCTGTCTCTCTCTAACACATGAGTTCATATGGGAAATGTCACTAATATGAATTTCTGGAATAAGTGCAACATGTCATTGGTTTTGGGACCTTAGAAGCTCTTAAAATCAGTAATAAAAAATCCAGGGCCGTATTTAAAAAAACAAAGTTGATGATGGCAGCTCAAAGACGAAACGTCGGGTGGAAAATCTGATAACACAATCTTGAAGAACAGAAAAAGTAGCAATGAAAATGTGAAATTTATTTTGTTATATCTATTTAAATAGAGTCATAAAAAAATTAAAATTAAATCGCGAATATTCGTTTTCTTCCAAAAATCTTCGGAAGTATTCGGAATTTTCAAACTTGTAAGGCGGCATTTTGATCAGCATCAAATTGCGCAACTTTGCCTCCATTTAACCGACCTCGTATCTCTTCTAGTTTCCGAGATCCCAATGATGAGGCTCGAATTTGGGACACCCTGTACAGGTCCGAATTAAGGGATTGTCCGGCTAGGGTTGGACTAAGGGGATTTGAAGAACTGGCATATGCTAATTTAAATGTACAAATTGGGTTGTACCCGGGGTGAAATAAATCTACTTTAGTTTAATTATGGCTCATTCATTCTACATACATACAGGGTGTTATCACCAAACAATACGGTGAAAAACGATAGTTTCTACACGTGTTGGGGTGTTTCCCCAACATATTCCCCCGCCATGAAGATCCCATCTTCATTAACGAGAAAGAGAGAGCGTAAGAACTCCAACGGAGAAATAATTACAATCTATTTACAAAACAAAAGAATAATTCTTTAAGAATTAAAAAGTACGACGGCAACACCGCCTGGGGGTTTATTATATTCAGAAACACAAACAACATAATACTTCATTAAGTATTAAAGGGAACGACGGCAACACCGCCTTGAATTTACTGACATACAAACAGGATTTAAGTATTGAACGGAATGACGGCAACACCGCCTTGAGTTTACTAACATACAAATGAGATAATACTTCTTTAAGTATTGAACGGAATGACGGTAACACCGCTTTGGCTTATCAAGATTCAAGACATCTAACACGCATTACACGCAGAGTTCTAAAAACACGCTGAAAGAACGCGCGTTAATAGAGAGGGCACTTCGCAAAGTACAACATTTAACATAATCTCAATTACATTAAATTATCAATCATTGAGTATTGTCATACTCGGGTAAGAGGATAAAACTTGGTTATGATACAAACGATGATTTCGTTTTCTAACACTAGAGAAAGAGTCATACAACTTTTTATGCTCAACAGGTGACATGAGGGGTGAATTAACTAAATTATTGAGTGTGTTGTTCAGACAGAGAAACACCGCCGTACACGTCTCTACGTGTAGGGTTGTTAACACTAAGAGGAATTGAACTATTGTTCACACATACATCACCGTACACATCTCTATGTGCAGGATTATCAACACTGAGGGGAAGAGTTGAATTATTATTCAAACATACACCACTGTACACGTCTCTACGTGCCGGGCTATAGACACTAAGATGAGTTAAACTATTGTTCAAATGAGGACTGAAAACAGGAGCGTTTCCTGCAATTACCCATCCTAAATGAGTATTTTGCAAGACAGGGAGGTTCTTACCTAAACTATATACACCATTTAACACCAAATCATAATTGAGATCAGCACCGATCAACATATCGATGTCTTATGGGGAACATTATACGGATCACATAACCTAAACTGACTGGGGATATTGATTTTATCTCGATCAATTGGGACTTGTGGGAGTTTGCAAGTTATGTTGTCGAGTACAGCACAAGTCAACTTAAAACTTCTGTTATGATACACATTAGAGTACAGCCTCAAATCAACCATCTTATTAGACTTCATACTGCCTTGAGAAAGTCCACTTATGTGAAGTGATTTGTTGTAGGGAACGTAGTTCAACTTCTATACGAGCTGATTGGTTACAAAAGAGTTCTGGTTTGCAGAATCTAAGAGAACTTTTGCTTGAACAGGGCGTCCATTCGCAGCAAACAGAGTTACACGGGCAATTGAGTGGGATCTCTGTTTAGAGATATCTGAGAGGGGGCTCTATTCAGAGGCATCTGAGGGGGGTCTCTATTCTGAGATTTCTGAGGGAAATTTCTATCTTGAAATATTTGAGGGGGTCCTCTATTTTGAGGAGGCAGGGTATCATGCTCTTGAAAGAGACATGACTAACTTCTGTTGAGAGAGTGCCTATCTATAGGCTGATCATTTTGAATACCATGGGCTGCTGAGTTTTGATTACCAAAATCATGGTCTTGAAATGAGGGAGAATTATAGCTATTGAAACCATATTGAGGTGTGTGTACTTGAGAGTTATGCAAAAGAGTGTGATGTTTCTGAGCACACAAAGAACATCTTCGAGTGGAGGCACCTTTACTTCTCGAGTGACTAGTACCGAGACAGTTAAAGCAAAGTTTCTTACTTTCTACCAAATTCTGCTTATCAAACAAGCTTAACTTTTTAAATTTATAACAAGTGTATATTTTATAAGAATTTTGATTGCAAAAACTGCACAGAACTGACTTGTTTTGTTGCCTTACATGCAACGAGACAGCTTTTTTAGGATTTTTTTGAGTACTGTCTATAGAAGACAAGTTTTCTAATATAGTACACCTTTTGTGTAAGAAATCAAGAAATTGAGTGAGATTTGGCAACATGTTAATATCTCGTTCTGTTTCGAAGGCTTTATGAGTGCCAAAATCCAATTTTTTTCTCAAATAAATAAATAAAGAGAAATTCCCAGAGATCTTTGTGACAGTAGTTAAGATTATTAATTAAATCAAGATTTTTCTTTAGATCAGTTACAAATTATCTTAAATTGGAACCAGTACATTTGACAACAGAGTCTATTTCTAATAGCGAGATGAAATGAGCATTAATCACTGACAATTTATTTTCGTACCTCTCTTTTAATAAGTTAATTGCTACTTCAAAGTTATCATTCGTTGCGAGTAAGCTTTCAATGATCTTTAGAGGTTCGTCTCTCAAAAATGACTTTAAGTACATAAATTTTTGTATGTTATTTAGTGAGGTATTGTCTGTAATTAATGTATCAAACAATTGAATGAAAGAGTTCCATTCAGATATTTTACCATTAAAATGATTGATCTTTATCTCCGGTAATCTTATAGGAAGGGGAGAGGGGCTCTGCTGAACCACAAATTGAGAATTTGGAACAACTTGAGTGGGTGGAGTTAACTTCTCAATACATTTTTGCATGCGAATTAATAAATCACAGCAAGTTTGTTCCACATCTTCACGAACTTCAGTGTCAAGCGTTTCATAACCAGATATAGATTCAATCGAGTCTTGAATTTGATTATACTTACTGAAGGTAAGTTCTAATCCATTGTATTTTAAAACAAATTGATTTAATTTTCTTTGTCTGCATTTGCTTGCATCCACTTATTTATTCTGGTGATTGCACCCTTGACACTGGTTCGTTGAGCTTTTAACTGTTCGTAAGTCATTATGAAATATTTTTAAAAACACACAGTACAAAAAATGTACAAATATCAATATAAATGCAATATATCAACACAACATAAAAACAGATATAAACAGTGCATATATAACAATATATCAATGAGGAAATAAACACAGTACACAAGTTTTTATTAACAGTCAATTACAGAGTTTCGTATCACTTACCACAAAAGTCTTTTACTTTTTGAGCAGCCCTGGTAGTGTCTAGAGTCCTGCTGGTTGCAGGAAGTCCATCAATTTACAACAAAATGGTGCGACAAAGAGTTACAGTAAATACCTAGTTCAATTTACTGTAAACAATAACTAACTACATCAATGTGACAACAAATCAAATCAAATATATCAAATCAAATATTTTATACCTATCCCTTTTTACACGTTTCAGTTCAATATTTTTCGAAGTACCTAGAGAATTTAGCTCGAATGAGCTCAATTTTAATTATCCGGCTCAATCGGATCAAATTTATGATCCGGAGCAAATTTATTTTTAAATTTATGAAATTATCCGGCTCGAATGGATCAAATTTATGGTCGGGATAAACAGGTGCTTTTATTATTGCTTATTGCTTAAAACCATAAAGAAGGGTGTGGTATCTTAATTAACCACTTTTAATGGATAGTATAATATAGGGTGGTGAGATAAATTGAAACATGTATTCGGTATTGATATAATTTAATAATGCAGGTGTAAATTGCATTTAAATATAATGTAGATAAACAAACAGTGTTCTCTATGTTAAATAGAAATTATATGCACAATTCTTAGACTAAAACTTTCAATCATTCATCATTCGTTCAAGTATAAAACTAATATTACAAAAGGTTTCTTAATTATTAACTAAAGACTAAAAGTCTGGATTATGCAATTTCTAACTGAAATATGTTTGTCCTTCCTGACTTTCAATGAAATGAAATTTTATGCTTTCAATCTAGCACCTTTCTTTCGTACAGAATACCTTAATCTCCAATGTTTTACTTCACTCTAATCAGCTAGGGATTCCACTTTGAATCCTTGATTTAACTAGTATAGTACAGGGACCACTTGAGTTATCAATTCGGTGCCGCCATTTTATGGATTTTCTTCAACAAAAGGGGGAAAGAGACGCTACGTCATTTCTTGCCTTGAAAAATTGCTTAAAGAAGCCCAAAAAGAGGTCTTTGTCCAACCTTGGACAAAGATAACTGAGGTGCACTAAATAATCTTTAATATTTATGCATACAAGAGAAATTGCTCAAAAAGGAATTTGACCTTTTGGCGCGAAGAGGCACTTGCTGAAGCGTGGTCAGGACACCGACCCAGCAACGTGAAGTGTTTGCAGAGCACTAACTTGAATCTTGAATTATTTGTCTTCGAGCTGGTTGCCTCCTGGCGCCAAACCAAATAAAAAGTGGGGGGTTGGCGCTTTGCCGAATTTATTTGAAATTACAAGGGTAGAGGCTGTTTTCTTTCTTTATTTGGCAGACTGATTGTTCACAAGACTGACGGAGACAAAAATACATTAACTTGAGAACGATTGCAAACGTTTTCCTTTGCGTATGAAGAGTTGCTGAATTGTAATCTATTATATTGACAGCACTGCTGTACAGGTCCGAATTAAGGGATTGTCCGTCTAGGGTTGGACTAAGGGGTTTTGAAGAACTGGCATATGCTAATTTAAATGTATGTACAAATTGGGTTGTGTAATGAACGCCGCCGATTTACCCTAATCCTTTACTTACTGTATTTTTCGGCCGTTTCGTCAATCTTTGTTCATTAGCTGTAAACGGGTTCGCAGTACCAGTGTGTTGACACCCTAATTTCGACGTAAAATAATTTCCTTTACATATGGGCAAACACCCATATTCCGCTACCTAGTTGAAAACCACCTTATGCCTCTTACCAGCACTTACTTTCTATTCTCAAGTATATTAAATATAATTAAATAAATATAAGCCACATCGATGATGTTTTGAAATTGATAAAATAAGTGAAAGGGAGCTTTTTTATAGTGGCTAAATTTATTCGCTTAAATTTTTAATATAACCTCGTATCTACAGCGTCAGACAATCAGAACTGGCACAATAAATGAAAATGACACTGGTATTATTAATTAGACACTGTGAATTTTTTTCAGTGTAGCAACTTTCCTAAAATATTGTATTTTCCTAGCCAGTCAAAAAAATATGGAATAATAAAATAATTGCGGTCAGCGATATTCTTGTCTGCAGTGAATTAATTAAATAAAATGCGAAGTATTATAACATTAATTATTTAATGGGCTACTCTTGAAATTATCAAATAATACATTAAACGTTTCCCAATATACAAGCACTATGCCTCATCATTTAAATTTGCTTACTATCGAAATTTAACACTCAATTGTTTTTACCGAAACAATCCTGAAATTCTTGCCAACAGGCAACGCTACATGTTTTCAAATATACAGTAATTTTTTATGCTTTAAGAATTACATTTACAGTCTAACTCGAGTACTGAAATGTTTTACTGAAACTCATGAATTTATTGCACAAAGTCAACCAATATAGATTTTCAAATATACTAACAATTTTTTTATGCTTTAAGATTAGATTTACTGTCTAACTCGAATACTGAAATGTGATACTGAATTATTCATGAATTTCTTGCAAACAGTCACCGATAAATGTTTTCAAATATACTAACAATTTTTATAACTAAACTTACAGTCTATCTCTAACGTGAACTCGGAACCTGTCGCCGTTGCTCCCTTTTCTTGGATTTGAACATCTTAACTCTCGATGAATGACGATGGTTCACCCCGTTACTTTTCTTTACTTTTCGAATCGTTGACATGTATTCAATTATTTATTTCGTTATTTCCACGAGCCCTTAAACTGAAAGGCACTACTCTCGGTTTGGTCACAACTAAGACCTTATTATCGATGACAAAATTATTAATTTAACTTTTAAACTTTTTAAATGAAATTCAGCATAGCGACTCACTACATCTGATATTTCTTATAACATTTTGAATTTGGGCATAGCGACCCACTGCAACTGGAGTGGAGAATAAGACTTCTTTTTCTACGATATAATCGTGGTTTTATAGCAAAAATTTCGACACGTTTTGTCCCCCAGAAAAATCCAGAATCTCCGGCCACCTACGAAACGCGTGATATTTCGCAACTTCCGAGGCGTGTTTTTCTCCCAGAAATACCTGGAATTTTTGCCTGCAGCAATTAGAACCTTGGTGATGACGCAAGACGCTTCTTTTCCGCCGAAAACGGCTCTTCGCGTTTTAACTGGTTTTTTCCACTCTGGACCAAAATGAGGTCATTCAATTGCTTTTCAAGGTAACACTGCAAAGTTCACTCAAGTCATCGACTTGGATGACGAACATTTCTGGCAACGCCTATTGACCAATGGAGTTCTTTTTATCAAGATTTTCGGGGGAAACTGCATGAATGCCGAATTAAGTGGTGGAATAGTCCGCGCGCAAAACCGTGTCTAGTGAACTTGAATTTCCTATCGGTTTTTGGATTTATAGTCCAAGGGCAAATGACTTCCAATATTTATTTTTTTTTTCATTTGAACGATTAAAATTTAACTAAAAGTTTTACATTTCTTCAGTTAAATCGGGTACCCTGGCCTGGGCATCACAGTTGTACCCGGGGTAAAATAAATCTATTTTGAGTTTAATTATGGCTCATTCATTCTACATACATACAGGGTGTTATCACCAAACTATACGGTGAAAAACGATAGTTTCTACACGTGTTGGGGTGTTTCCACAACAATAATGATTATAAAATTTCACGATAATGGGGGCGACAAAAGTAGAGCAACAAATTGTATTCAACAGTATTTTATTGTATTTTATTTCAACTAAAAATATTTATTTTAGATGAATAACAATTAAAAGTAATTCGTTAATAATTAATAGAATATCTATTATTATTAATTACTTGCTGAAAGCCACGCGGCGTTGATGCAATCAACTTTTGAATTACATTTTCTGGAAGATTTGCCCAAACTTCACTAATTTCATTTACCAAAGATTGTTTATTTGGAAACATTTGCGTACAAATACGACGTTCTACTTCTTCCCAGAGATTTTCAATGGGGTTAAAGTCTGGGATTGTGCAGGCCACTGCAAAACTCGAACGTTATTTTCTCCAAACCACTGTTGGACAACTTGTGAAGAATGTTTTGGATGTTAAAAAATAAAATGCAATGGCATTTCCCATTCTGCCTAAGGAAGCATAATGTTTTGCATGATATCCCTATAAACAAATCGGTCCATCGTGTCATTAATAAAGTGTATAGGACCTACCCCATTCCATGAGAAACAACCCCATAAGAAAACACTACCTTTACCATGTTTAATTGTAGGTGTTACTTATGTAGGATTAAACCTTAAGGTTTAATCCTACATAAGTAACACCTACAATTTGCATTGATTGGCCGCCTCACACGTCTTATTCCATCAGAATTAAATATTTTATAACGCGTTTCATCACTGAATAGAATTTTTTTTTCAGTTATCGACGGTTCGGTTTAAATGCCGACGTGCAAATGCCAACTTTGCTGCTCTATTTCTCCCCGAAACTAACGGCTTTTTAGCTGGACGTCTACTAAACAACTTTGCATCTACTAACCTTCTTTGAACTGTTCGTATACCAACAGTAATTTCTGGAATTTCGGCAATAATTCTAGGTGCGGATTTCCAAGGATCATTTTGAGCAATTCTTTTGATGCGTCTGTCGGTCAATACTGTTGTTTTCTTTGGCCACGATTTTGGCAACTTCAGTAGGTGTCCTCTGTCATTATATGATGAAATTATTTTGAATACATTGTACAGGGTTAACACAAACTGTCTTGAAATATCGGCTTGTTTGTTGCCTTCCATGCCAACTCTTTGCTTCAAGTCTTTTGAAATTGGTATTCCTCTTGACATGACTAATCCCGCACAGAAATGTTCAAAAAACTTAAAGTAAACCCCACACAATTATTTTTGCATCCACTTTCGCTAAAACCCTCCCTTTGAACAAATTATTTAAATATTGCTCTAGTTGTGGCGCATTATTATTTTGCATTTATAACTAAATGTCAAAATAAATTCATTTATTTTGTGCCGTGAAAATTCTTGTGACCGATAATCAGAGCCTACTTTGATGTCTTAAAACTAATTGTATTTGTATAAATAAAATTATTATGCATGTATTTATTATAATATCGGGATTTGTATATATATTTTTAAGTGTTGCTCTACTTTTGCCCGATAGTGTATATTAAATATCAATGCAAGAGGCGCAGTTTGAGAATTTAAAGTTGCATATGAGGCATCGTTGTTATATTCTGTAGTTAAAAATCAAATTACCGAATTCAAATAATATGAATAAGGATCTGTTTGTAAATTGGTACAAAAAACCCACCATTTTTGATAATATGAACTGTATTGACTTAGCGTGTTTGGAGCCAAGGACACCATAATTGGCTCAAGACCTATTGCTGGAAAGTCACTAGGCAGGAAAGAGTTCCGCACAAAATTCCGGCCTCCAGGATAAATTTTCTCCACAGGGGGTGTGGCTGTCTGAAAGGCGAAAGTAATAAAGTTCTACTTGGTTTGAATAACAATGGTTGTGTTATTAATATTTTTTTATATATGGGGTACCATGGCTGAATTTTCCAACTCGGTACCACAACAATTTCTCTCGCTTTTTCATTCATAATTTTCCTCAGACATTTAGTTACTAAACAAAATAGCGGAAAAGCATAGAAAAATCATTTCTCCATGGCATTGTAAAGGAATCGTAAAGATTCCGGATCCGGTTTCCAAGAGATATAGCGTAAACATTTAGTATTCAAGTTAGTTTCAAACAAGTCTAACTCTGGAGTTCCAAAATGAGAACACATTTTTTGAAAACAATGCATGGATAATTCATATTCCGTATCTACTATTGTTATCTGCGAGTATGTTATCTGAGGCATTAATATACTAAGCAACCAGAAATATGTAACGAACCTCACACCAAGTCCACAACTTTCTTGAAATTGTGTTTAAGTGGCCAAATCTTACACTTCCCATTCGGTTAATGCAAGTAATGGCAGTTGTGTTATCAATTCTAATAAGTACCGAGCAATTAGAAATTTTGTTGGTAAAACATTTAAACAGCCTGAAAAGCTGCAACAAGTTCTAAATAATTTATATGTTGGTTTTGCTGTACTGGATCCCAGAAACCATGAGTAGCTTGTCCATTACAGAATGCCCCTCAACCAGTACGGGATGCGTCTGATAATTTTTCTATTCTGAACTCCCGACTTGAATGTATAGGAATACTTTTATTATCAGAGATGGCTCTAAGCCTCTGGTTAAATATAAAGTTAGTGTCAAACGATAGCTTATGAAAAACCAAGATAGGAAAGTGCAAACCATTTTGCTCTATCTTTAGCCGTTTAGATTTCACAGGCTGTCAAACTTGGTAAATGGTCGATTTTCAACTATCAATATTTCAAAAACAGTTGGAGATAGGTATAGGACATTATTCATGAAATATGTCTAGAATTCTACGCAAAATCCAAGTATGCAATAATATGCAGGGGGTTCCATTTAATAAAAAAATATTTTTTCTGTCACTCTTATTGGGAACACCCTGTATATCTACATTTTATGTCTGAATATGCGCGATCGAAAAACAAAATCGACGGGTCCGAGCGATTTTTAAAAAAAAATTGTGGTTTACGAGATAATGAATTTATTCCTTACTTTACGGACACACTGTATATGAAATTGGATGCATGGATTGTAACCGAAAATATACAAACGAGATTTAAGGAACACATAGCTCATTTAAAGTGTGGTAGAACAGAAAAATCAAGTGTTGCCGAGCATGCTTTTGATAATAAGCATTTTTTTTAATGGCAGTGGCACACACACACTAATGGGAGATCCTATGGCGCTCGCCAAGCGATGCGTGCGCGAAGATGCTGATTGACACGGTTCTTGAATAGTTGTAGGTTGTAATTAGGGGGAAACAGATGTCCTGGGAGTGAGTTCCACAGTGATGCAGTGCGCCAGACAAGGGAGTTCTTGTAAAACGATGTTCTAGGTGTTTCCAGTTATACGATGAACTAATGCGCTCTTGCCGTCTGTCGTGACTGTCTGACAGGTGTAGCCAGGGACGACATGAGGTAAGCCAAATCCGCGGGAACATCTGGCGAAGGTATCTGTAAAACAGGGACAACTCGGCCACATGTCTGCGGTGTTACAGACTATCCAGATTCCGGGTCAACTACGGGTCGCCGACGAGACGCACAGCTCTCTTCTGAATGGAATCCTGCAGCTTTAGCCCCGCTTTACACGAGTCCGACACCGGGCATCCGACGTCCGATATCCGGTTTTTCTAGCACGTTTCCGGCGTCCGACTGTCCGACAAACGAGTGAAAGCTTTCATTTAATGTTACGTACTTCGCGATCGGATATCCATAAACCGGATGATCTTATCCGGTATGTGTGTAAAGGCACTTAGGGTGTGCTTTGGAGCGGCACCCCAGATGTGTCAGCAATATTCTAAGCACGGTCTTATTTGCGCTTTGTAGTGCAAGAGCAAGTGCTGCGGTGTATACAGTTTTTTATTGCAAAATAGCGCACCAAGCTTCTGGGATGCTGATTTTGCGATGTTACCAACGTGGTCATGCCAGGACATATTGCTGTTTACCGAGACGCCCGGTAATCCGATTGACGAGGATGAAGGAATGGTTGATCCTGCCATAATGACGTCAGGGCCCGCCGTATTGGCCCTCTTGATAAACGTGGCTGCTGGGGTCTTTGCTGCATTGAACTGGATCAAATTTTGTCGCCCCAACTTTGAAATTTCTCCAGGTCTTGATTAATTGCTGTAATCTGCTCCTGTGTGCGGAGATAAGTCTCAGTCGCTATAAAAGATTTTTCTGGTCTAAAGTGGGAGACAAGGGCACTGTCATCTGCAAAACTGTAAACAGGATTAATTTGTTTCGATCAGCAGGTTATTAGTATACCTGAGGAATAGAGCTGGTGAAAGTATTGCGCCCTGAGGCACGCCAGCGTTAATGATGAATGTGTCTGAGATGTGTCCATCAACTGCAACGTGCAGAGATCGGTTTTTAAGGAAGCTGGCAAACCAGCTGCTGAGAGAGGTTGGCAGGCCGAAGGACGGCAGTTTGTTGAGCAGTCCATCATGCAAAACTCTGTGACATAGGCCAATATATCTCCTGTCGATCTTTTTTGGCGAAAGCCGTATTGATTATCGCTGATTATTCTGTTGTTCTCGAAGTACTTGAGTAGTTGCTGATTGACTCGAAGTACTTGAGTAGTTGCTGATTGACTACACATTCCATGACTTTGGAAATTATTGGAAGCAAGGTAAGTATTTTACGAATATCACGGTGATGAAAGTTGACTTCTGCCGTGGTAGTGTTGATGTTCGATATGGTGGGGAGAGCTGTGCCTTGGGGGACGTCTAAGGTAGAGTGCGATGAAAACATTTTGGCGAGCATGTTTGCTTTTTCCTTGGCTGTAGTCGCCGTGATGCCACGTTCGACTGTCAAAGGTGGGAGAGACGTTTTTGTAAAGTTAATACTTACTGCCTTTGCTATCACCAGAAATTTCTGGAGCCACTGGGCATTGCAAAAGTTTATTCCTGATCCTTTGATTGTGTTTGCCCTTAGTTCCGTCGATCACACGTTTGCATTCCTTTCTCGCTTCGACAAAATAATTGGACGCATATGAAAGTATGGAAAATATTAAATGTATGAATAGTTTAAATAGAGATAGAGGGCCTATTCCGTATAGTCCATTGTATTGGTTGATCGAGCGGGACTAGTGGGATTCCAGAATTGGTTCTTGTGGTTCCGCAGATTTTAAGTTTAGTTTTAATCATCTCCTGGTGATGCTAACATGGTTAGCGAAACGCGCATCGAGTGCAATAAGTCTGTTTCGGTATTGTGGATAAAACTCCGTTTTAGTGTAGTTCTATGATCTTGAGTTGTATTTTTATAAAACAATAAGAGACTCTCTATTCGTAATTCCTAGTTTTTGTCTAAATCTGGCTGAGTTGCAACACGTTTTTCCTGTTAAAGTTAGCAAGCAAGTGAAGATTTTAATTAAAAACAAGCCTAACACAGGAGAGTTGTGTTTGTAATGCCCGGCTCCGAGCGGGGTGTCGTAGAGCGCCACCACTTCTTCCCAACTAAACTGGAAAAGCTCCGCTGGTGTTGTACGGGGTTATTGGGCACGCTTGTGGAACGAAGAAACTCAATTTTAGCTTACAGGCCTATCAACCAATGGCCCAAAAGGGGGTGTAGAGTCTGAGCAGGGATCTAAGCGATTTCTTCAGAAACTTGTTCTGAGTACTTAGGGAGTAAATATACTAAAAGTCCTGACGTCTAGGTGGGAAGCCGGGAGGGGGGAGCACAAAGAAGTTTCCATTTTTGAGCTTTTAGCTTATATCTCGAAAAGGGTGTATCGTATGGAATTTTTTTCTTATATAACAAGAAAGCGTATGGAATTCTCTACAACCTTCATTGTTATACCTTTTTCGAATTTGCAACCGTTTGCGAGTTACACGACTGGGAAAAGTGAAAATTAAAACAAAATAAAACTACCCCCCATTTTTCATCAAGCATTCCTTCATATCGTTTAAACTATTCATCTACGGATAAAAGTTTTTTTAAGAAAGTTGCAGATAATTTAATTCCCTTTAACAATATATATATACATATGTCAATATATCTCCAACCGGTCAAAAGTTACATCAATAATTGTTAAATTTTTCGTAAAATTTCGTCTTTTTCGGAAGAAGCTGTTTTTGTTAATCCTGAGCCACAAATATCGCTTGTGTATCACCCAATAATATGTGTTACTACACATAAAATCGGCATATTAAATGCAGTGAACGAAAGTCTTGTTACATGAAAATTAGCAAATATTATTTTAGAGATAATAAAAATAAGACACGTATAAGCTAAGTAATGTATTTAAGTTTTCATTCTCTTCGGCCGTGAGAGTCCTGGCAAGGTATACAAGATGAAGGTTGTATGGAATTTCATACGCTTTCGTGTTATATAAGAAAAAACTTCCGTACAATACACCGTTTTTGAGATATAAGTAAAAAACTCAAAATTGTGCTCCCCCTTCCCGGCTCGCCACTTAGACGTCAGGACTTTTAGTATGTTTACTCCCTAAGTACCCAGAACAAGTTTCTGAATAAATAACTTAGGTCCCTGCTCACGCACTCTATACCCCCTTTATTGACTGAACTATAAACAAGAAAATACAACCTAAATTTACTAGCTTTTAGGTTTTTTTTTCTCAACAGCAACAATCCTACAGTAAGATTTTAGAATTGAAAGGCAAATTAATGTCAAAAGGCTATTAAGTAATTAATAATTAGGGTACAATATGATGATTGTATCTTTTATCTACGGCATTTTCGGCCTCAGTTGTGGGTGGTTCTTGCTGGAGAGGCTCTACGTCGCCTTCATCGTCCCCCTTGTCGTAAATAGGCACCGTTAAGGAAATTCCCTTGGCAGTTGAGGCACGCTGCAGAATCGTTCAGCATCAGCATTGGTTTCCGACATCCACATTTGTCACTAACACAATCCTTGGTACAGTGGTAAAATATTGTTTTCTGTACCCCCGATGCTGGTGGGTGTTCTGTTGCAATTGGTACCAGGGTGTCTCTTACGTGTTTCCAACCGCACTCTTGAGGGGCAACTCATTTCCGAGCCAATGCTGCACTTGGTGGAAGGTGTAGCCGGGAATGCTCCTTAGCTGCGTTCTCAGTTGGTGGGAGGAGCTGAGATCAGGCTTAATATTCGCCACTGACCTAATGAACGACTGGAAGCGGTACTGGTTGACTGAGGTTGACTTGCTGGTGCCCCATATCATTTAAGGAAACACATCTTCTCAGCCTCTTCAACGTCGCCGCGAGTGGAAGAGGGGTCGTAAACGGTTACTGCCGTTTTCTTGATGGTTTGTGGCTTTAAGTAAAATTTTGAGAATCCCACCTTGTTTTTCCTTAAAGTTGAAGATGCTGTGTCACAGCCGGTAAACGAATTTAAGAACAGGATGTGCTCAAATTCATGCTGCTGCATCGCTTGAGTGGACAGTCCCATTGTTTTAGCTTTCCCTCGGCCAGGTTTTAATAGAAGGACGTCTTGGGTGAGAGGAGGGGAAGATATCAAAAGAACAGCGAAGTCTACATCCTCACCAACAACAGCCACAGAACTGTAAGTGTATTAATCCACAGCAGTCTTTACGATAAGGACATCAGCATCATCGGTGGCCTGCAGAGTATGTATCCCATACTTCTGAAGCTTTGTCTGTAGTAAAAAGGTAGGATTGGACAAAAATTCTTGTCCCACAGGTATCGATGTGATCCATGTTAAATTGATCTCACCCGACCTCCTCGGTCTGAATCGTCTCCTTTGTTCTCGTGATTTTATACTGTTGGCTGAGTTCGAGAACCCATCAAATACCAGAGTTTACTGATGCCAAGATAGTGGTGGTTGACGTAGGTGATATATCCATCACAAATGGTGGCAACGGAGGCTTTTTTATTGCCAAGTTACTCTTTGCAGCAGGAATCCTCCATCAACTACTATGTTGAACAGCCTTATTACATTATTATTATACAATTTATGATATAAATGTATTATTTGTATTATCTTCAAAATAAATTTTGTTATTTTTCATGCAGCAAGATTTTTGTTCACTGCATTTAATATCCCGATTTCATGTGTAGCAACACATATTATTAGACTATACACACAAGCGATAGTTAGGGCTCAGGAATAACAAAAACAGCTTCTGAAAAAGAGGAAATTTTACGAAAATTTTACAATTGATCTAACTGTTGACCGGTTGGAGATATATTGGTATAAGCGTTGTTTGAGTAATTTATTCAAACAACGGTATAAGTATATACAGGGTGTTTCAGAAGTACGATACGTAACTTACTGGAGTGATTCCTTATGATATTCTAAGAGAAAAAGTTCATATGAACATGTGTCCGAAAATGCATAGTTTCCAAGATACAGGGTGTCAAACTTTTTATAAAAAATCAGTTTTTTGTTAATATCTTAAATATGATTTTACTGATTTTGTTGAAATTTGGCAGTGTTATCTGTAGTAATAAGGGGCCTTAATTAGAATAAAAATATAAAGTCCAGTGGCGTCCCGGGGCATCATACCGAATATTATTGACCAAAAAAATGTGCGCCACTGACTTTTTTCAAATATTTTATATTTTTCTCGTATTAAGCAACTGAAAGTACATTTTTTGTTTCTTGAATTGTTTTCGTAACTTGTTTCGTTTTCGAGAAAAAAAATAAAAACCAGTTTATTACATTTCTTTAGGGCACCAAATTCTACATCAAACGCTGTAATAAACTGGTTTTTATTTTTTTTTCTCGAAAACGAAACAAGATACGAAAAGAATTCAAGAAACACAAATGTTGTATTTTTAGTGACTTAATACGAAAAAAATGTAAAAAGTTTAGAATAGTCAGTGGCGCACGTTTTTTTGTCAATAATATTCAGTATGATGCCCCCGGGACGCCACTGGACTTTATATTTTTAATCTAATTAAGGCTAAATGAGCCTCTTATTACTACAGATAAAACAGCCAAATTTCAACAATATCAGTTAAATCATATTTAAGATATTAACAAAAAACTGATTTTTTATAAAAAGTTTGACACCTTTTATCTTGGAAACTATGCATTTTCGGACACATGTTCATATGAACCTTTTCTCTTAAAATATTATAAGGAATCACTCCAGTAAGTTACGTACCGTACTTCTGAAACACCCTGTATAGTCTTAAAGGGGATTAGATTCTCTTCATATTTCTGAAAGAAAATTTTTTCCTCAAATGAATAGTTTAAACGATATGAAGAAATGTTTGATGAGAAATGTGAGGTAGTTTTATTTTTTTTTTAATTTTTACTTTTCCCGAGCGTGTAGCTCGCAAACGGTTGCGAATTCGAAAAAGGTATACAAAATGAAGGTTGTAGAAAATTTCATACGCTTTCATGTTATATAAGAAAAAACTTCCGTACGATACACCGTGTTTGAGATATAAGCAAAAAACTCAAAATTGTGCTCCCCCTTCCCGGCTCACCAATTAGACGTCAGGACTTATAGTATGTTTACTCCCTAAGTACCCAGAACAAGTTTCTGTATAAATCGCTTAGGTCCCTGCTCACGCACTCTATACCCCCTTTATTGACTGAAATATTAACAAGAAAATACAATCTAAATTTACTAGCTTTTAGTTTTTTTTTCTCAACAACAACAATCCTACAGTAAGATTTTAGAATTGAAAGGCAAAGGAATGTCAAAAGACTATTAAGTAATTAATAATTAGGGTACAATATGATGATTGTATGGAGATTATTTCTGTTGTTAACTCTCTACTGTATGCCTTACACTAGAGTCTGAAGTGATAACTTTGGTTTACCTAAGCTTGTTACATATACGTATGCATGCGCTGGTAGCTGCACCAATTATAAATGTAGCGATAATAATATGTACTGATAAAGGCTATAATAATTTTATCAATCGACCTGATAAACGAATGAATAAATGAAAAATAAAATTATTGAGATATATTTTAATGCTTGGCTGTCAATGCTTGATTTATATTTATAGATTAAAAGCAATTATATCAATCGGTCAGAAAAATAAATAAATAAGTAAAATTATTCTATCTTAAAGCTCGCTTAAAGCTTGGTCGACAAGACTAAAATGATTAAATAAACTTAAGCTTCTGTACGATACACCTTAGATCCGGTCGTCGAACTCAGAAGTGGAGGTAGGAAGTACCTCTGGTGAAGGCGCCGGGCACCTGCAGCAACTCCCAAGTACTGCTACAAGATGGCCTCGAGGGTATAACTAGCAGAGAACTTGTAGCCCGGTGATAAAATTGGCCCGGATATAAAATGTGTAGCCCGATGATAGAATCCCGGTGATAGAATCTGTAGCCCGGTGATAGAACCCTGTAATAATCCAATACGATTTAGACGAAGCCCTTATTTCAATGAAAAAAACTATAGTCCCCCTTGCATAAATATATTTTCTTTATAAAACAAATCCCCCCAAAATTATCAATGGATTTTCAATGACCATCATCAAATAAAAAAAAATACTAAGGTACAGACAACTTGAATATAAAAAAGGGATAGGTATGAATCACCCCTGAAAAAATATGAACTTTCCCCATATGATCAAAACTAGAGCCACATTAAAATAAAAATTCAGATATGATAAAAGGGAATAGATAAAATAACTCATGGAATGCAAAGCAAATGGTGGTCAATGTAAAAGAAAGTTAACACAGATAAGGCAATTAAATCATTAAGTTAGACAAAAAACTATAGCAATAATTACCTCGCTTATGTTGGAGGGCTGCTGGAGGATCAACTGCCTCGGATTTGTAAGATGAGCTCGAAAAGCCTCTATGGTGTCCACGTGTTTCACAAGCAATAGAAAAAAAATTAATTCCAGAGAAAACTTACCTAGTGTAATATTTAAGTCCCGATAAATCAGTCGTGTCAAAACACAAACTTGAAACTCAACCCAATATCCCCAAGAAGGGTACTATAAAATGCAATACTAAAAGCTGAGTCACTATGACTGCACCAAAGCAAAAACCGAATGATATTTCCAGAAGAATGAGATCATCGGGTTCAGTCCATTTGCCTTTTTTCATTCCACGGAATTGGAGAACTAACGTCAGATCAGAAAAAATGTAGTGCCGTGAAATGCTTCACAAACTGATACGAGGAATAATTCTAAGATAATAAATGACTTAGTTCTCGTTTATTATGGTTGTAAAACGATGGCGGAAGCCACAATTAATGAGCTGAAATTATATTGTTCAAGAAATACTATAAAATATTCCCCAACAAAATGATAAACTCTTAAAAATCTAAATGGACAGCAGCAATTATAGGAAATAGCCCATTCCTACTACCCAGTGTCACCAACAGTACCAACCGAATATTGCAGAATGCCGCCTGGAAAGATAAATATCAGAGGTCTCAAAAAGTCATCAGAAGTTATCAAATGTTATGAAATATTTAAACCGAAAATAAAATATGAATTTAACGAATTTAATGAGGCTTTACAGCAGGCTTTATTAACACAATTCTTAAAAATATAGCACTATTTGCAGGCCGTTCTACGGTAATGTAATATAAAATAATCAAACCCAACTAGCATTATTTATGGTGGCAGATACGTAACTGCTACTATCAAAGCCACTGCAAAGTGGGCGGTGACCATCGGCGGCTACGTCGTATATTCGTAGCTGCTAACTGCGACCAAAATGGGAAAGATTTTTAGTAGCCGGGTGGTGTCTTAGGTAGTTTTTGCCACTAAAAGAGTTATTACGATGTGTAACTATAAACGTTGTTTGAATCAAACAACGCTATAAAGTAGCCTACTGGTGAATGCGACTTATCTGTTACGAAGCTGCCTAGTCGCGGGTTCGAGGCAGTCAAGTGTTTCCACCGACAGGTGGAACTTTCGTTAAACTGTTAAACTTTATTCGCAGCGACCTCTTCATGCAATTTCACACTCCATAAAAATAAATGTCATGATGGAAAATAATTATGGAAGCCATTATTATTTTTTGTTAGTTACCATGCGATTTTAACGCCTTTTGTAGGTAAATTCCAAAACGCAATCGACTTTACTGAATAAGATAGCGCCTCTCAAAACATTTCAAATTATTATATTATTTTCAATAGAAACTCATGTAGTAATAAAACAAAAAAATTAAATTGCTTGAAACTGACGTGAAACTTTAAAATATTGGTCCACCGTCAAAAATAACAAAAAAACTAAGGAAAAAAGCTTTAGTCTAGGTATATTTAGCTTGAAAACGCAAAATGTTTTAGCCATTTAGCTGTTCGTCTGAAAAGTCATGAAAAAAATATGGCCGTTTAATCCGAAAAATACTGCATAGTTTCATATGCTTCCACAAAGTATCGGGAACAATAACATAATTAGTCCAACCCTACCCGTTTGTAACTTTAAAATCTTCGGCTACTTTATAGTGACCTAGGATGGTAGCAATAACCATTTTGATACTTTCACTGCTACTATAAATTAGAAGTAAATAGGTATCGTGGCCGCGACTACCCCGTAACTTAAATTGTTACTATAAAGTAACAAAAACTTAATGGAGGCATTATGGTAGCACTTGTTAGTGACCGCTACTTTAAAAAGTTACTATAAAGTTTTTGGTCTTTTATGGTGTCATATTCGAAGATTCGGGTATACTTTAGGGGCAGTGACTTTTTAAAAAGGACTGGGAACTATATTTGCTAGTAGGGAAGTTATACCAATAACATAGTATCCTATTTTAGTAATTTGATCAAACCTAAGCGATCTGTAGTTCGCTTATCAACTAAAATAAATATAGTCACAAAGTGTCTGAGGGCTACATAAGAGAAACGGATGGTCAAAATAGCTACTCATGGTCACAACAGTGTTATAAAAGCTAATACAAATATATCATTAACCTATATGTAGAATAAAATTAATTTACATTAATAAACGCGGCAACCTTAAGCTTATGGAACAAATCGAATCAATAAACTTAGAATTAATTAACCGAAGAGGTTAACACTCAATAATTCTTACCGCAAAATATAGCATCTTTCGTTGCCAAATGCAGCATATAAAATGAACTTTAAAATCTTTTACACTGGCAAAATCAGACTGTTACAGAGTTATCACAATGTTATTTACAATTTTGACGTTTGGTTCTTAGTTTAATTTCGTAGCATTTTCTAACCACTCGTGGATTGCGTGTACGTTGTCAAGACCGTAGCTGGTTAATTTGAATGTTTGCTAGGCTGTTAACGCTTGCGTACTTGATACATCTGCTACGGAAAGGTTGGGCGTTGGCGCCTGGCGTTGACTGAGAAGGTGATGATGACATCATCTCCACCTTTGTTTGTTTCGCTAACTGCAATTTGCTGTTGTTGGGCAGCCATTAGATTAATTAAAGTTTCTTACTGCACTTTTAGAATGCTTAAGTTCAGAACTAGGCTGGATACGTGGTGATGCTTCGTCCAGAGTTGCTTCAACGTACGGCGAGACACCGTTTCGACTACCTTCTTCGGCCATTTTTAGGCGCCACTTTTCTATTGTTCGTATTCTTCGAGATACTGTCTTTACGGCACTGGACACACAACAGTCCCACTTCTGATGTAAGCGTTAATTGTGAATTGGGCTTTCTACTCTAGCTAAAAGTCAGAAAAACACACTTTTATGCTTTTATTGATATGACCACATATATAATATATCTGATAGGAGATTATTAGATGCATACAAAAGCATGGAAGTTATTAAATGTAAGAATAGTTTAAATAGAGATAGAGGGTCTATTACGTATTTTATTGGTTGATCGAGCGCAACTTATAGGATACCAGGATTGGTTCTTTTTAGTTCCGCTTGAGTAAGCAAACAGTGCGTATAAAATAGAGTTAGGTAGATTTTAAGTATAGTTTTAGTCATCTCCTGATGATGCTAACATGGTTGGCGAAACGAGCGTTGAGTGCAAAAATTCTATTTGGACATTGTGGATAAAAATCTATTTTTTTATCCTCCTTATAGCCTAGGAGCTACAATTGTTGGCCTGCTTTTTTCGGCGTAATGGTACTTATGCATATATGTGCTAATGTATGTAATGTATGTTTTCTGCATTTATACGGCATAGTTTTCTTTGCTTCATCTCTGAGATTCATTACGAAAACTATTTTGTTTAGGGATTAAATTACTAAAACCTGACAGTTAGTAGCGGACGCACATTTTACAACATAGATCCCCATTCCAACACACGCAGATGGAGTCAAACTTTTAGCTTTGTAAATCCAAATTGTATTTTAAACGAGTAATTTATGAACTCATATTATGATTAGCTCGTACAGAGTATGTATGTAATATATAACCATTGCTAAATATATAT